>JANSLV010000091.1:0-102479 GCA_029298845.1 Ophiostoma perfectum | reverse complement strand
GGGGCTGATTTCCGCTCCCTATATGTAAAATCTCTTCTATCTTTAGCCATTTTATCTCCTAGATAATACAACAGATTTTCTCCTGACTTGAATTGCATACGGTTTGGGACTATGACGACGGGTCTCACGAATGGGACGACGTTGTTCTGCACACGCCCTCGTTTTCCCCTTTCCCTGCCTCGTTGGACAGACTCATGTGTAAATGCCGCGCCATATCGGTGCTTAGCGGTGTAAGATACGGAGTACGGAGTACATGAACGGTGTCTCGGGCAGGGCTGGGGATGGCTAGTACCAGGTACGAGTGCCGGCTCAGTATCGCGAGACACCTGGCCTTGAGACATATGGCCTTGGTCCTTGAGGTTGCGCTGCCAGATAACAGCTGAGGATGGAGAGCACGGCATCTGACTAGAGAAGGGCCGATGGCGCGAGGGAGCATCGAGCAGGCGGTCGCTCCATCCTGCAAGATATCAGACTCTGGACACAAGATAACTCCCCAGATATCACGAGGCAACAAGGCGAATGGGCTGCTCGCGCCCGGTTTCGGCTGGGCCAGGCATTTGCAGATAATCAAAGACCAACCCGGCGACTACCAGGATAGTCCAGGACGGCCAGGGCAGCGAGGACGGCCAGGGCAGCCAGGGCAGCCAGGACAGCGAGGACGGCCAGGGCATCCAGGACAGCCAGGACAATGCTAGACAGCCAGGACAATGCTGGCGGGGCCAGGCCACTTCCATTTCCCGCCATTTCTCGTATGGTAGTATGTCATCGTGCTGCGCGCTGCTCTGTTTTGGCCACCCAAAGCCGACCAGGGCCCCATCAGGAGCAGATTTTTCCTCGCCCGCTACAAAAATAGTACAGTGCCCAAAAAGAACGCAACAGTACTATAGTGGCGTATCATCCACAATTCCGCACTGTAGCCGCCCCTTCGCTCCTGCCATTTCCTTGTCCTCTTCCCATTTCCCATTCTCTTTAGCTAGAGTCCACTATTTTCGCGAACAAACAAATCTCTCCTTCTCCCTTTTCCTTTCTCTAACCAAACCCTCTTATTGTCTGTTTTCCGGATACTTTATCTCGATCGACAGACCTGACTCGTGGAATCTACTTCTCAACTGCTACTCTTGCCCTTCCTGTGGTTTATATCTTGTCATCACAGATCGCCAAGTCCAACTTGCACCTCCTTGGCTACGCAACCCGTCTTTCACATGATATCAGTCATATTATCTTCACGCTGACTCTCCGTCCACCGATCCTCACCACAATCACCACAACTACGCCATTGCAGCCGCATTCCATCGTCTATATCTATAGCCTCTGCCCTTTACCAATCTATCAGCAGCTTTCTATCTTGCCGGCCACCTTCTCTGGACTCATTACTCGACCAGGAACGTCCCCCATCAATCCCGAATTCCGCCTGTTCGCAGCCCGTCTGTTCTGAGCCTCTCCAGAACAGCCAACCATCCCTCCTGGCTACTCTACGGGTATCAGGACTGCTTCCCGCTCTCCCGTCGACGACTGCCATCTCGTCGTCGTTCTTCATCCTTGCTGTCATCTGCCAAGTCCTCCCTCGGCTGGTCTTCGTCTCAGCAGCTCCGCACGCTCCGCTTCCTTCGTTTTCGTCACCCGGCGAAACGGCTCCTCCATCACCAGTCATCCCTCAAATCGCCAAGTTGGCGGGACCTAACGCAGTCCGCTTGACCCTCTCCCGTTCGCTCCTCGGCCCCAAGTTCTGGGTCTACAGCGGAGTGAACAAGAAGCCTCCATAACTTGACCGAACACGGCCATATATAACACTGCTTCCACAACACATATATCTCGTTTAGCGTTTTCTCTTTATATACCCCTTTTCTACCTCCTGCTTGCTGCATAACTTGCACTTGCTGGGCTAGAGAATCAACGACACTACGTTTCCTTTGCGGCCCAAAGCCGCACGCCGCTTTCCGCCGGCGCAGTTCATTCCTACGTGAATGGCGTCTTCCGAGTGAGATCCAGCGCTCTATCGTGGGGTGGAAAACATACGAGAACGAACCAGAACAGACAGAACGATATCAACTTCAAGAGCCTAGGCATCACCGCACGGCTATATCGAAACCGGATAACACGAAAGATCTCTTGCCCCAGCACAGGAGTATCAACAAACTATAATCAGCAGCTATGTCTGACCACGAGGAGACCGTCTCGGACACCGGGTACGACACCCCGGTCCCTGAGCTTGACGACCACCGCAACCACCAGCAGACTGTCCAACGCTCCGGCCGCCACCGCCGCGGCACCTTTGACTCGCTCTACGGAAGCCAAGCCGACCACCAGCTGCAGACTGGCATCCGAGTGCGCGACTTTGAGGAGGCTATAGCTGACGATGAGTTCGCTGAGGAGGAGCATGAGGGGTTTGGCTCCCGCCGCAACACCGCCGGCACAATGGACCGCCGGTCGCTGTCGCCCCCTAACTCTGTGAAGGCTTTTGCCGAAGCGCGTCGCCGCGAGCGAGGCATGTCTGTTTCCGAGCAAAAGCAAGATAGAGATGCCGAGCATGAACACCATGCGGCACACTCCACGCATGCGCCTCCGACCCTCAACCGTGCCGGGTCTATTGCCAGTCGCCACAGCCACAAGAGCCGTCCTCACACGGTTCTTGTTGAAAATGATGCCGAAAGCATGTCGTCCATCAACTCTGCCGAAGAGGATGTGTGCTTCCCTGTCGCGGATGAACACCGCGATGACAACCTCCACATCGACTTTGACTATCTCGAAACGTTTATGCGTGCTGAGAGAGAGGAGCTGGAGCAGAAGGAGGAGGAACGCCGTGCTCAAGAGGGCCGGACTTTCCCCGACCTGCGGTCTCATGGCTTGTCCAGCGATACTGCTGTTGCCCAGTCACCCATGGTCACCTCCGACGGCGACTTTGTTGGAGCCCCGTCTGAGATTGGCTGTGTCAGCGACGAGAAGCCGGGTACCAGTTCGGCCGAAGTCAAGGCCGAGCATGAGGCTTCCAAGATCCCTGCTCGCCAAATTGACCCCAACCGGTTCAGCTTCTTCTCGTCGGCCTGGGAGTCTACCATTCACGCTGCAGACTTCTCGGACCTAGTTCTTCCAGGCGAGGATGTTCGTGGTCTGTTCACCTTTCCCAAGGGCGAGGTAGATGGTGTTTGGTGGCTCAACGTCAACAATCCGAGCGAGGATGAAGCGCGTGCTATCTGCCGTGCCTTTGGTGTGCATCCGCTGACGGTGGAAGATATCACGCAGAAGGAGACGCGCGAGAAGATTGAGCTCTTCCCGTCATACTACTTTGCATGCTTCCGTTCGTTTAACGTGGTTCACGAGGCTGATGGCGAGGTCGAGTATGTGCCCTTCCACACGTACGTCATCGTGTTCCGTGAGGGCACCCTGAGCTTCAGCTTTGAGCCCAACTCTCACGCCACCAAGGTGCGCACGCGTATTGCCCTGCTCAAGGACTACGTCGCGCTCAGCAGCGACTGGATCTGCTATGCTCTTATTGACGACATTGTGGATTCTTTCGCGCCCGAGATCCACGACACGGAGATGCAGACGGAGGCGCTCGAGGACGACGTGTTTGTGGCACGTACTGACGACATGCACCGGTTCCTGCAGAAGATTGGCACTACGCGGCGCAACGTCATGGGCCTGATGCGGCTGCTGGGTGGCAAGGCGGATGTGCTACGCGGCTTCACGAAGCGCTGCAACGAGAACTACAAGGTGACGCCGCGGATGGACATCGGAATGTACCTGGGTGATATCCAGGATCACGTTGTGACAATGATGAACAACTTGGGCCACTGCGAGAAAATGCTGTCGCGCACCCACAGCAACTACTTGGCCCAGCTGTCCATTGACAGCATACTGCAGGGCACCAACACCAACCGTGTTCTGAGCAAGATCACATTCATTGCGTCGATCATTGTTCCCCTTAACGTTATCACCGGTCTCTTCGGCATGAACGTCAAGGTGCCCTTCTACGTCAACGAGGCTGATAACCTGCGTGCCTTTGGGGGCATTGTCGGAGTCCTTGTCCTTTTCTGTGTCGTGTCGCTCATCTTTGCCCGCCGCATGCGCTACATCTAGCTGCGATGTCCATCTTTTTGTTTTCTTTGTTTTGTTATTTTTGTTTTCTGTCTTCTTGTTTATCTGTCTTTTTCTCTTTTTCGTATTACGTCTCTCTCCTCTTGCTTTGGTGCCTATGCTCCTTCTTCTGGAATAATCACGTTCTCACGCCCTGTTATATTTTGTCACAATTTTGATTCTTTTATAATGCGACTCGCTTGACGAATCGTCTGATAGTGTTGCGTGGTATTAGTTTCCTTGTTGTTGCATTCTCTACTATGCATTCCTGTTTCCTTCTTGTCGCTCTTGTTTGCAAACCTCTTTACCGCTGTTTGTTTCTTTACTCTATAGAAGTTGATGGATAGAGGAGTTGGGGGATTGATATATTTAGCATACAGTTAGCAATTAATGGATTGTTCGCATAGTCTTATGGAATCAGTACTCTGAAGATCAAAGCTCGTAGTGTGAGGTTGAACAGCCAGATTAAAGTGTGGTCCCGTGCTGATAAGATAAGGGAGCTGCTGATTTTTCATCACCAAACCACATCGAGCTACGTCAAGCCCGACAATGCAAGCACCACCTCTATCTGACGAAATACCACATCTCTTCACAATCCTACACAATGGCTACCATCGACCAAGAAGCCCTCAGCAACCTGTCTGACAAGGACAAGCTTGAGCTCCGCGGCTTCCTGGCTGCCGAGAGCCAGCGCACTGGACTCCAAGGCCGTATGTTCCTCACTTCCTCGCGGAACCCCGATTCGAGAATCGTTCGTGCTTGATCCACTGCTGACCAGAAAGAAATTCACAACCTGACGGACAAGTGCTTCAAGAAGTGCGCTGCTACCACCAGCGGCAACACTCTGTCTTCCACCGAGAAGGACTGCATGAGCAACTGCGCCGCCAACTTCATTGACTTCACCATCTTGACCACCACAAGCCTGGCCAAGCTGCGCCGCTAAAGTATTTCAGAGTGTAGGTGGAGGGAGACAGGGAACAGGTTCTAAGCTATACAAGCAGTTGCTTGAAGCAAACATATCGGAGCCACGAAGCATGGCACCGTCGAGCGTGCAATGATGATACACATGGACGGCGGATAGGATTACACCAGTGGCCATGGACACCATGGGTATGAACTACATGGGTCGGGACATGGACTATAAGGACGCGTGGATATTCACATGAACGCATAATATACATGCAAGGAAGCATATGGACATAGCACGAGTAACGAGAACCACTCTACTTAATCCCAAATATAGCAAAAGCAATCAACAATCAAACATCAAACATCAAACATCCAAGAACCATAGCATCCTGCGTCGACGCATCACAGAGCGAGGCACCATTCAGCACGACAAGTAAAGCACTCAGTGTAGTTGAATCGTTTATAATTTTTATTGAATCCAAAACTCATTCTTTTTTGATGGAAGAGGGGAAGAGTGCACCACACGCCGCTCTGGACTATCGACTTCACACAGGACCGATAATGGGATGTTATCATGCATGCAAAAAAGTACAAATAAGTACAGTTATTGATGAGCGTTGAGCTGAGCAGAGAAAAAGAAGAACGAAAAATTGCAATTCCCATTTTTGATCTTGGCCAAGATCACCCTGATTTGTCGTTGTAAACTCCCGTAAGAAAGAAATCATATGGCGAGCACGGCGGGTGTGTTTCAAGCCGTCGTGCAAGCCATGCCATTTTGAATTTTTGGTTTTGGTTTTCTATAAGACTTTTGGTTTTGATGTTTTGAGCAAAGCAAAAGATCGCTTAGACCAGGGCCAGCTTGGTAGCGGCAATGTCGAGGGCATCGACATCGGGGGTCAGGCGGGCGTAGGCCTTCTTGGTGCCGTCGGGGCTGGTCGCTGTTAGCAGATGTTCATGGCACAGTACAGAATATAAAACAAGACGAGAATACATACCGGATCAGGGTGTTGATCTTGACGGTGTCAATGTCGTAGAGCTTCTTCAGGGCCAGCTTGATCTGGGCCTTGTTGGCCTTGATGTCGACAATGAAGACGAGGGTGTTGTTCTCCTCAATCTTCTTCATGGCGGACTCGGTGTTGAGGGGGTGCACGATGACCTTGTGCTCGTCCAGGCGCACGGGGTGGGGGATGGACTTGCGGGGGTACTTGGGAGCACGCGACAGCTGCAGGGTCTTGGGGCGGTGGAAGCTGGTGGTGTACCGGACCTTCTGGGCCTTGTGGGCGGAGGCACCCTTGAGGGCGGCCTTGGCAGCGGCGTTGGCCTTGGTGGAAGCTATTCATCAAATATCAGCAATCGCTCTTGGATGATCGTTTGGGATAAAACAATGATCATGATCAGAACTCGCAAAATCTGCTGCTGCTGTGTGGGCTAAAAATGGGGGTTTTTGGTCATCTTCTCGTGAGAGGAAGATCACGAGAAGAGAGTTAGGTTTGCTCCTGTCAAGACGGGAGAGAGGGGAGGGAAGAGGAAAGGACAGCACAGTAAAGGCCAGACATGCTCTGCACGAGATATGTTTCAAACTCGATGCAGGCAATCTCAAAGGCCATTGCCTCTTCCCTCTCGTCCGCCGTCTTGCCCAAATCCAGTCCTCTTCAGTTGAACGTCAGGCCGGCGTCTTTCGACAGCCAGCCTGGGTCCCTGTCTTCTCCACGCCGTTCCCTTTCATCACGTTTCCTGACATCCGTTGCCGCCATGCTCCTGCTGTTACGCAAGAAGACAAGTCGGCTGAGGCTGGATGTAGAAGCATGTCGTAGGGATCGGTGGTGTGCGCGAGTCTGACAGTCCACGGATGGCGCTGAGGAGGATGGCCCAGTAGTCGGGAAGAACAGTGATGTTCTTGCAGAGCTTTCTTTTTTGGAATCTTCACATTGTTGATCGGTCGGAGAAGAGAGACGAGTGTGATCCGAGTGCTGCTCGCCGAGGTCCAAAACCGGTTCCTCGTTCTCGCGGCGCAACTTCCGATGCTCGACTTCATCTCGTCGTGCGAAATGGTGTTTTAAAACATACCCTTGCCCTTGGTGGAAGTCTTGGGAGCCATTTCGAAGAATTGGGGTGTTGTTGTCGAGGATTAGGTGTCGTCGAAAGATTGTCGATTGTCGAGATGTCAAACCAAAAATAAAAAAGAGGGAACAGGAGGGACAACAGAAAAGAGGACTTTTCGCTGCGACGAGAAAAAAAATTGCAATTTGGTACTAATTCCTAGCCTATTGTAATAGAGGGGTGGGTCCGTTTTCGCTGTGTGGATCATTAGGGTTTCGTCTTTAATGTATACACGTGACTAAAATACCAGCTTTGGTGACTAAGATTACTGTCGATAGTGGATACTGATAACGAGAAAGCTTCAGGCTGGTATCGATAAGGAATTTCTTATCAGAGGTTCTACTTGTGCAATTGTCGACGTCCGGCACCTGTGCGACAGGTCTCTCTGAGAGCAACCCCTACAACGGAGGCTATAACCGACTCAAAATGGGCACCAAGAAGAAGAACAGTTCTCGGCCCAAGAGCTTCAAAAGCCTGGCCGCGGGCCGGCCACCGACAGTGCAGATGCCGCCCAAGTCGCTGTCTCGCAGGACGACCAAACGGGTCATCAATGGCCACCACCAGCTTGAGAAGCGCCGACTACAAGCTGTTGCGCGGAATGACAAGACGGCCGAGATGGCCATTTCTGCCGAGATTGAGGCACTCGGTGGTCTCGCGCGCTACCAGCAGGCCAGTCTTCAAGGCCAGCGCAGCGACCGCGGCGGTGACAGCTCGAGGGTTCTGATGGGCTGGCTGGAGGATCTTGTGGCCAAGGCCAAGAGTGAGGCCGAAGCCGAGGGAAATGCTACAGCCGAGTCTATGCCCAAGCTCAAGCTCAAGCCCAAACTGCGCATGCTCGAGGTTGGCGCCTTGAGCACGGACAATGCGTGCTCGGCAAGCGGTCTCTTCGACATGCAGCGCATCGACCTAAACAGCCAGGGACCCGGCATCCTTCAGCAGGACTTCCTGCAGCGCCCACCGCCGCAGTCTGATAACGACCGGTTCGACATTATCAGCCTGTCGCTGGTGCTCAACTATGTGCCACAGCACAGCGACCGCGGCGTGATGCTGCTGCGGTGTCTCGAATTTCTGCACGAGCCAGAGCACATGTCCGTCCCAGCCAGCGGCGCAAAAAAGATCTCTGAGATCTCTGATCCTGCCATTGGGAAACACTTTCCCAGCGTGTTCCTAGTTCTCCCTGAGCCGTGCGTAGCCAATTCGCGCTACCTCACTGAGGAGAAGCTGGCAACGATCATGAACTCGCTCGGCTTCGACCTGATCGAATCCAAGACATCGCAGCGGCTTGTGTACTACCTGTGGAAGCGTGTGCAGGCGGCGCCGAGCGCGATCCCCAGCTACGCCAAGAAAGAGCTACGGGCAGGCGGTACGCGAAACAACTTTTCTATTATTCTCCAGGGAACATGAAGCAGCATATGGCCAGTACACCAGTTCAGCATTCGCCACATGCTGCATCGCGGTGCCAAACATTCACTGAGTGAACTGTTTCTGCACCTTTATCCATTGTGTATGCCGGCTGCGTCCGAAACTGCCTCATAGTTCGCGTCTCGTGGGCCAACTGTCAAGTCGACTCCCACTGCAGTGGCATCAGCATCCGCCAGCGGCAGGGCACTTCCCCTCAGTGCTGCATGATCATGCCGCGCAGGCGCCAATTCTACAGAGTCCTGCATATCAGTGAGAAACCACCTCTCTAGTCACTTTTTCTCCAGTCGTTCTACCCATGATTGGCCAATTCGACGTGGAAGCGGTCATACGACGCAGCAAGCAGAGTGCCATCGAATCAGGGGCGTCTCAGAGCGGGGAGATCGTGATCCAGGCGAGGCCAAGGACTGCTGGCAGACGACACGACTCTCAACAAATTCCAGCGGCTTCTATCAGTCTCCTCGCGGCCGCGTTCCAGTCTGCTTCCCCTCTTTTGGCCGCTCTGCCCGCTCTTCTGTCTGTCTCATCATCAGCCACGCCTGTCCCGTCACCCATCGGCCGCCCCTGGTGCGGAGAACATAGTTCAGTCTTTTTGGGACACTAGATGCCGTCAGATGACACTTTTTGTTAATTTCAGAATGGATTAGCTGGACTGGCGGTCATCTCTGCCAAAGACCATTCTCTGAATGAATGTTGCAGGGATTCGTGTGCGTGTTTTGTGACTACTGAGAGACGTCGTGAGTTCTCCGAAGAGGCAGCACCTTCCACATAAAATCAGTAGGATGTAGCATACATGAGAAAGAGCGAACAGCAGACCAAATGTGTATATCACCAGGTTTTGATTATTCAAATTAATACTCGCAAGACAACGTCGTATCGTGATACAATTCATAGGATCAATTTCTAGTAAACCATCCACGACCAACCACAGCCAGTGTGGTCAGACAGCTGCAAGTTGCTCGACGCACCTCATCTAAATAAATAATCGTTAGATTTTAAATTAGGATGGTCGAAAGTCGCGGACTCTAAAGACGTATTACGAGCAACAGTAAAAATGAAGACGAAGATAATCAAAAAAAATGCAAAAATATAATGTTGAATCTACTCCCTCGGGTGGGCTCGAACCACCAACCTTTAGATAGACTATCATTAAGGATAACAGTCTAACGCGCTATCCAATTGCGCCACGAGGGATCCAATTGATTATGGTGAAGCTACTTGCTTCACATGCTATAAAGCACACTCCACAGAGGTGGCAAAACGCAATTCATCGCTAACGCCATCACCAGCCTTCACGATGCAGACTCTTAGTAGAGGCTTGCACCGCATAGAGAGGCATATGGCCATCTTCCTCTCTGCCGATTCTACACTTCTTACTTTCGCTCTCTTCCCTTCCCCTCTGCTTCCACTTCCAACTGGGACCAGAACAAGCGTTACACCGTCCCATACCGTGAGATGTCGGCTCATCCTTCCCTCTGGACCTGTCACTTTCTATTAGGTACTGCTTCTCCTCATCTTTTGTCAGACTCGCTATTGCCGAGCTACGTAGATTAACCAAATGGGATTCACCGGCAAAGAGGTGTGCAGAAACCCGACGCAGCATGTCGTATCCAGACGAGAAGCCCCCAATAGCGTCACATCTTGAGAACATCGTCCCATGACCACTTTCAATATCAAAACTGCATTCCCTCCCCCTGCTTCCCTTGCCGGCCGAGTATTCCCCCGCACAGCATCAGGATAGCTCGTGTGGTACACGTAGAGTGCGGAGAGAACAGCAGACGGCACGGCTTAGACAAACCACTATATCGTCACATATCTCTCCCTGTAGCCGCGGTATTTCGTCGGTGTAATGCTAATATAACCAGAAAAGAAGCGGACGAGGAAGAGGAAAGTAAGAGAAACAGTGTGATGGGTGTGCTTGGTGACCTCTTGGACACTCTCACGAACCTAGGGATGCCAGGTTTCGGTCTAGAGTCTGAGGAAACCAAAACATCCAACAACATGGTCTTACATTCTTGTCTAGTCTGTATGACCTCTTTTGCCTCTGTGCTGTCTCAGGCATCCGGAACAATCATGTGTGACAGACAAGACAAGGGATAACAGCATGGGGATTGAGACTCTGAGATGTGATGAGGCCGTAAGTAAGAGCCATCACGGCCTGACGGCCTCCGCGGCCTCCCTCGCTCGGGTGTATCTAGCAGCCAGACAGACGGAAAAGGATATCGTCTTGACTGAGACAAGACGGCTTTCTACGGCTTTCTTGTTTGTACTTTGCCAGTTTGCTTCCTGGTATGTCTGAGGTGGTGGCCTGTTTACTTGCGAATTTGTCTGTGCTTTAATTAATATCAAACAGCCACGATGCTGTCCTCTCCAACAGCCACTGTCATCATCCTATCAAATGTCGACGTCATATTCTATACAGGCCTAAGCCTCTATATCATACCCTAGACACATGATATCATTATAGTGATGAACCTTGGCTAGAATGCCAGTGCCACCCAACAGCCAGTTCCGTCGAGTTCGAGCAGACGTACGAGTATGAAATTACATACATGGCACGGATGCGGGCAATATAGCGAGAGGAGACCAAGACATGCAGCAGATATTGCAGAGGGCGTCAGCAGCCTTTCAGCCTGTGTTAATCAGACCTGCATGGTTTAAGATGCACGACGAGGGGGCGTGCATGGGTGGCCATGGGTGACCATCGACGGCAGAGAGAAAGGGTCGATCTCTAGCCATCAGTAAGGAACCTATGTTTTACGCTGTCATGGTTGTCTCGAGAGACAAAGGGTGTTCTGCTGTCCGATGGCTAAGAAAGGGTCTCTTGAACCCTCCAATAAACCCTCCAACGGACGGCATCCCAAACAAATGTGACTGCGCATCAAGGTGATTGCGATTACTCAGTTCACACACCATTAAACGAGTGTCAGTCGTTACTCTATTCTCTATTCTCCCGTTCTCTTTACGGCTTTACACTCAGACATTCTACACTGCATCGATCATCGCTCTGCTGACTATGTAGATCCCGACACTAGGCACAGCTTTTTACCCTTTTAGTTATCAACTCCAAAGTCGAGCAGAGGTGAAGAAGTCAAGTCAAGTATATTAAAGCAAACATATCTTATCGAGAGATACACTATAATAAACTCACCAATATGTTGAAATAGACGAGTTTCACCGCGGAGAAGTGATCGGATCGGCCTTGATAACAAGCTGCACAATTGCCGACTTTGAATGATATCGACAAGTGCAATATTGCCCGATTAGGCGATGCCGGTGTATTTCGACTTTACCTGTAGCTAAACTTCGCTTGCAACTTTGACAGAATATAAATGGAAATTATACTACGAGTATGACTGATGATACGTACAGAGCTGAAGTCGTTATCGCGGCACATCTGCACAGTGCCCGGGAGAGAGGAGAGGAGAAAGGGGGAGAAAGACAAAAAAGAGAAACATCAAAACATAGGTCGATTTAAGGTGACGTCTACAGTCCATGCCGGCTGCTGATCATTGCGTAATAAGGTGCGCAGACAGTCGACACGTTGGCTAGTGCACTAAAGAGTTGCAGGTATGATGTTATCCGGCCGACAACACCTCGTATTTCCTTTTCCTGGCCGTCATGGTGAAACAATTAAGGTGAAGCCCGGCAGTGTTGCCCAACGAGCCTGCTGGACATTGTTATTTCTAGTGATATTGATTTTGGACGAGACGGTGTCTAGTTGTGGCTACATTGATGACACAGTCCGTTGCAACATTGTAACACTATAACACGCAGTGATATCTCGGCTACTCTACGTATTTACTCCGTATTGTGTGGCTGGTTCACCGAGCAGGAATTCTAGTGTTTTGGTTTAACAACGGCCCGGAACCGGACAAGGCCCCGGCGTCCATCATGATGTCATGTCACAGTCCTTGATATGTGTGTCATTCATTCTCCCTCTAATCCGTAAACTACAGAAGACCATCAAAGGTGGTAATGACACGGTGCTTCGCAGGCACGGTGTCGGCCAGCGGTGCATTGCCTGGCCGCTGCACAATATAGCTCGTGAGGCCGGCTGCCTTGGCCGCCTCGACCTCGAGCACATTGTCGCTGAGGAACAGCCAGCTTTCTGCCTCGGGGAACTCGGCCGCGTGTGCCGCCAGGATCTTGGAGTAGCTCGCAGCCGCTGTCTTGGGGCCGGCATTGATTGTGTCAAAGTAGTCGCTCAGGATGGGGTTGACATTCACAGCAGCCTCTGCCTTGAGGTCAGAACCCTCAACACCGGTGTACTCAAACAGCAGCTTCTGGGCGGCGACGGAGCCGGACGAGTAGATCATCAGGCTCTTGCCGTCGGCCTTCCACTTGTTGAGGGCAGGCACGACATCGCTGAACAGAGGTGCCTTGATCTCGCCGCTGTAGTAGCCGTCCTTCCAGAGCAGGCCCTGGAGGCCCTTGAGGTAGGAGGCCTTGATGTCGCTGTTGACAAGGTCCTCAAAGTGGGAGGTGAGGGCAGAAGGCGTGCGGTACTCGGCCGGGAAGGCCTCGATGTAGGGAGCAAAGGACGGGTCGTCCCATTTTTCAGCGAGTGTCTTGGGCAGCGCAGCCACGGAGTAGGGGTACTAGCATGTTAATCTATGGGTTCTTACTACCGCAAATACCAGACAAGATACGTGCATAACAGTTGGGGATGATTGGAGTAGCCAGAGGGGCCGGGGGACGGAAAGGAACTATGGGCAGGGCAGGGCGAAGGGACGGCAGCAGATTGGGGGTGAGGGGATGCCAGGTCAGGTGCCGGGAAACAACGAAAGCCAAAGAAGACAAGACAGGTTGTATGGTGTTTCAACCTGGTTATCTTTCCCTTTGGTCCAGTCTCTTCTTTTGTCTCCTCTCTTCTTTTGCCGTTTGTCTTTTTGTCTACCCCATCCGTTATCTGCCGTAAATCATATAGATGAAGCAGTATAAACGGAAGACTCGTGATGACGAGGAAGACATGAAAGTATGATATGAATCGATAGGATAGGTGCCCAGATAGATGCCAGTATGGTAGCAAATCAGTGTGGTACACGACGCAAGGGGTGTGATAGCAGTCGATAGAGACAATACATGCGAGACACTCGCGATAGCTCAATGACGAAGAACAAATCAACGGGGAAGGCTTACGAGGATATCTTTGACGAATGAGATGGGGCAGACGGTGCCCTCTACGAAAAGATACATTAGCCATTACGTCCAGGCTAATGCGATATGAAGATGGGAATGGAAAATGATGAAAAACATCAATAAGAACATCAAGCATGGAAATGAAAGCAAGAACAAGAACACAACGAGCAGGACTGTTCTCACCAATGTCAAGCAGGACTACTTGGATGGCCTTCTTGGCGGCGGCAGCGGTAGAGGCAGCCATTGTATCAGTGTATGGAGTCTGTGTGTACGGTGTCTGTGCCGTATACTATGTATGGTGTCTTGTCTGTGGTCCGTGGCCTGGCCTGTGTGGTCCGGCAAGGAGTAGGAATGGGAGCGAGGATGACGATGGGAAGCGATCGTCGGATCTCGGCGCAGGATAGCAGGAGAGCAGAAGAGCAATGTAGAGTGAGAAGAAACAAAAGGGCGGTGGCTGAGGTTGAGGCTTTACTCCGTGCTATTGACAGGGAGGTGGTTGATGTCGATGGGGTGTTGATTACTCGGTACCAGCTGGACAAGATGTAATACGTGTACGGAGTCAAGGCGGTGTACCCGGCGAAATTTTCCGTGTGGGCGGGCGGTCGCCGTTTCTAGCAGGTACGAGTATGGCTAGCACGCAATCCCGTATTATTACAGGCGTTTATCGAGCATCAGCCACCGCCTTTCATACACTTGCACTTTACGCGGTCGCGTCTTTTCTCTCTTTTCTCTATTTTCTCTCTTTCCATCTTTCTTGTTAGTATTCTCGTTTCTTGGTATTGCTCTCTCTTTCCCTTTCTAATACACCATCGTTCCCTTCATACGACGTGGTCCCGCTTGCGTGCAGGACCGGCCTCGACTGCCTCTTGCGTCCGTCTCTCATGGTTCTCTCATCTTCTCCTGCATGCGCACGTTCAGAAGACGATGCAGCCACCAGTGGGTCGCGGGGACGCTGTCATTTCAATATAGCAGTCTAGTCGACTTCGTCGTAGTGTCGAGTCTACGAGTCGAGAAGAGAAGAGGAAAAAGGAAAAAGGGGATGCAGAAGTTGCGCAAGGTTGCAGAGCGGCAGAGCCCACTCTCGTGCATGCAGTCGATCTTGAGTGGATAAGGGGAAGACGAGACGAAGATGAGGACGCACGACGGAAGGAAAGCTCGAAAGGTGGTGAGAGTCGGCGCGGAATAGGGGAGGCAAAACGAAGGCGAGCTGAGTGTGAGGCTGTGGGAAGATGGGAGTGAGGGAGTCGAGCAGCGCGGCCGGATGAAGCCAACTTGGAGCTGGGAGTAAGAAAGAGAGTGTGCGGTTCGTGATGGCTGGTTGTCTTGCGACTGAACCCCTACAGGGCCCTTACTTCATACTCAATACGCCTTGCGTGTGGTGGCTGGAAGCACTGGATAGAGCGAGACGCCAGCACAGACGCTGAGGACGAGAGATGGGCAGAAAGGCGGTCAGGCACGAGCTAGAGGGATCGTGACTAGCTAATCCCAGACGAGTCTAGTCCACAGCGGGCTCTTTCTCTTTTGGACCACACCCTTTTTAGGCTTTCAGTGGGTCTGATCTTCAACTCGGCGCATTGGCTGGCGGAATATTGTTGGCGATATCAATATTTCAAAAGCATAATCAAGAACGCGCGCATCGCGACCAAGTAATCATGAAAACGGCGAGGTAGTATTGTTTAAATTTGCAGTTGGCGGTCAGTCTTGTGTTTGGGGGGGGGGGCTTTGGTTCTGATTTGGTTCTGTAATCATAAGATACGTTGAAATTGATTTATATTTCCAATTTCCAAATAATTAAAAAGACACAAAACAGTAAACAATACACAACAAGTAACCAAACAATTACAAACATTAAATTTGCATAATACTATATTAATAATCAATATCATACAACGCATAGCCAAAACACGTCAAGGCCGAATCAACAGAACTAAACATGGACTCGGTCCTTGCCGGAGTTGAAGGGATTATGCGCCGAGAGGACGGGACACGAAGATGCCGGATACCGTGCGTCGGAGTCACAGAGAAATGTACAGCAAGCCCACCGCTCACGGAATGACAGCGAATCGTTACTGCAACGACCGTCTCTTTACTTTTTGCCGGATACAATACAAAGATACAAGTGACACCCCGGAAGACGAGCATGCAAGGAGTGCCGCGTTTCCATGCAGCTCACCCTAGTGTGGCATCCTACGTCCTACAGTCGTGGCAAGCAAGTGAGACGCAAAGACGACAAACAGACAGGAATGCTGCTGTGCCAGGCTGTGGCAATGTCCTGCCAACGTGTTTTATCTGCCGTCGTTATCCAGTCTCCCTGCCTATTATCTTCGCTGTCTTGTTTCTTTATCTCGTCTCTTCACCCGTATCCGAGGCCATTCCAGTGTGAGACAGCCTATCAATGTTCCGAAGCTGCTGCGACAATTGGGGGCAACGGTCCGGATGCCAGGCAGATATATTCGGTACAGATTTTTCACGATATGCACGGGCTTCACCATTTTTACGGGTCACACCGCACTTTGACACTCTCGACGATGTCCGATATCCCTGGCCGGGCCATCCCTCCTCTCCAGCCACAGCACCCACGAGTACCCGTGTAGTATACCCCTGATATTATCTTACGTTGCGTTCCAGGACTGTGTGACGTGCCTGCACTGTTGACCGCTTTATCGAATACGATCAGAGTTTTCAGCAATATCGCATCTGATATGGCCGCATGCACGACTCGAAGGATTTGTTTCGTTTCGACTTCTCATTCATTCTTCTGCATTCCATCTTCCACTTGCCTTGCACTTCCGCTTCCACCTCCACGCTCACCCGGCCCGTCACCACGACTGCATATTTCCGTGGCTGTATGCACTGCAGCATCGGAATGGTGGCTGGCCGTTTGGTTTTACTAACAAAGAACAAGAAGAAGGAAAAACAGTGACCAGCATGCAGATGCAGCATACCGACTTGTTGATAGTCGATCGGCTTTTCTGTCAAAGACGCCGCCGTTGACCACTATCTCGATGTCTTGGATCTCGGCGCTAGCATGCAACGCCCTGCCTCCCCTTTTTCATACCCGTCAGTCTGCCCGACAGAGACTCGTGGACATGTGAGTCCGAGAGTCTGAGAGTCTGAGAGTCTGCCACCTGGTTTACATTTACACGTATGCACAGAAAACAAAGTAGAAAAATACCACAGACATATGCGTAGCTACGTATATTACGGAGTATGTCATATCTGATATTACACGTGATATCTCAACCAACATGCCAACACCCAACAGACCTATTCACCCGAAACTGCCAAGCTGATATCTTATGAAGACTGGCTCTATTTACAAGTCTCTATTTACAAGTCTGTTGCATGTAGGCTGCTGCATACGGAGCAAGGAGAATCGGGAACATTGAAGCAGAATTGCATGCCAGGGTGCTATCCTCTTTCTCCTTTCCTTGCTTGGCCCATTATTTATTTCCTTCTTCCGGTCTCTCCCCTCACTAACCCTGAAGACAATCAGGTTCACGAATAGCCCTGCCCGGGCAGTTGTTCGATGACTGACGGCATGGTGAAACAGACAGCTCAGCCATCTTCCCATTATTTGATGCTTATCATGCCTCTCTCCCTCTCTAGCCCCAATCGGCCAATCTCACTCCTCATACAGCGGTACCTGACTGTCGCACCATTGCAGGCATCTGCCGCGATCTCAAAATGCACTTTCATGTACAGTCCTTCCGTCTCCCCTTGGCTGTAAGAGGCGTTATTCGAGCGCCTCGACCGTTCTTTAGGAAATGTATTAGTAAACCTCCCGCAGACAATATGTAAGATACGGAGTACGCAGTAGTAGATGCAAGGGATCGAGAATTCCAGTGGTTGTGACAGCCGCCTGGTTCTGCTCGTTTCAAATGAACAGACAGTGGGGGAAGCTCCCTTCCGCCTTCCCCTTCCCCCTTTGTGACTTGTTCTTTTACGGAGAACTGACCTGTTCGTACGGAGCTCTCTCAATGAAAGCTGCTGTCTCGTCGCGCTTTCACCGCTCTTACACGTGTCGCGGTGGCAGGGATATGTGGACTTTATGCAGGAGAGTAAACAGAGCGACAAAGGCAAATGCAAAAGGCAAATGCAAAGGCAAATGCAAAGAATGATAAAAATAGAGACTATCGATCAGGGAGAGACCGCAGACGCACCTGGGTATGATGAACAAGGAACAAGGAAAATACTCCGTAGATAATACACATACGGAGTAAGGAAGTCCAGAGTAGATAGGAAGGAGGGAAATGAGAGGCCGATAGGTACTCAGGTACCTGCCGGCTGTGGGGAAAGCGTCTCGCCGGCCAGACGGCCGCTGGCAAGGGAGCTCCAAGACGAACGGATGCTTTGATTAACCCGTGGACACAAAATTGAAATGAAAAGAGACCACTCGGAGGCCAGGTCGATTGATGCGGGTAACAAGAGCAGATGCTGTGCTACGGATCTTACGTTTTCGTCCTCCAGCAGCTTGCACATGCTCTCGTACCTGTATGTCCTCGCACGACTCAGAGAGCTATGGCCTGTTTCTTGCATCAAGCCGCCTGTCTCTCGCTCGCTTTGTCTGTGTCCCGTCATATCGCCTGACTCGCCGCGAAACCGTTGGACAATCAGACATCCGCCTACGGTACACATGTAGCTTGCCTGTTGTGTCTGAGTTTCCAATCGGCCGTGAAGCCCAGAGCATGTCGAATGTCATAAAGTCAATCCGTCTGCCAATGCTCGCACCTGTTTTACGTTCTGTTTCTGTTCTTGACCGGCAGCGGCAGTATTCTTTAGTGTATCTCACCTCTCTCTAGCGGATGTTAGATATCTTGGATGGCACACAGTGAGATGCTTGGCGGTAACATCACTACAGTGGCAGGCAATGGCGGTCAAACGGGCCAGCCATCCAGCCATCCAGCCATCCAGAGCGAGACGCAGCTATGCAGGAGGAGGGAGAACCGCCCATCCAGAGCCAGAGCCAGACGCCAGATGCACAAGGGGTGCGTGTATACGAGCCAATGGGCGCTTCGGGCTGGCCGCCATGATATCGTATACTCCGTACGATACGTATAAGCAGCGGCGGGTATCGTCTATCTTTGGGTTCTTTTATTCTTCCATTTCACTGCTTCTCGTGCATTTCTTCATTTCCTTTCTTTGTCTAGATATTCGCCGGGTCAAGGGTCGTCTTTGTCGGATGTGTACTTTTGGACGCTCCTATGGAAAATCTATGGTGTCGCTTTTAGTTATCCCTATTTCGCAATCTCTCCCCAGTGCACAGTCCGCCATACAGTGCCGAAACGGTATTACGAGTCCCTGCTTTTCCCTATCTTGCGCTACTGCTCGTTAGCGCTCGCTCGCTCGCGGCCTCTCACGGCTGCCAACGTGTTCGAGCTGTCTTAGTAATCTTCGGACGATTTAGGTTGCTAAAATAACGTTATCTTGTTAGTCGGTACCTCGGAGTACCGTCCATTGACAGCACTCCAAGTTTCCGCGGACGGGACCCACATAGTACACGTCGATACATCTCCGTACCGGGCGCGGCGGCCACTCACAACCCGCCAGGTCTCTTTCGTTTCCTCTTCTTCTTGTATCTCTGGCTCTGTCTCTGTCTCCTCTCTGATCTGTCTCTTGCCTCCTGTTTCCGACTCCTCTGGCCTGGCTCCTCCTGTTTCTCAGCCCCGTCATGCTCCACGCATCAACGCATTCTTGCCTGTTGTCCTGCGCTGTCATCCTGCGTTCCTGGCTGTGCATAAGTCAACATACAAGTCAACAAGCAACGTCAACAACTCAACATACAAGTAAACAAACAACGCGTGAATACGTATGTTGCCTCCATGTTTCAAGCATCATCATCGTATCCGCAAAAAAGACTCGTATGCAAAAGGCCACATTGATGAAATTAGCTGTCTTTTACGTGATTGCATAATTGTCACCGGAACGGAAGGAGCTGCGACGAACAATGGAAGCTGCGGCCAGCACTGAGCGTCGCGTGCTGCCAACCGCCATCGCTTCGTCTTTCGTAATCCGACGTGGAACCTCGTCGAATGCCGACAGCTAGAAACAGTAGATGGTCAAATGGCCAAATGGCCAAATACGATACTTGCCAGACCTAGGCAGCTGGGTGGCAAACTATGTATCTTTTGCTCTTGGCTCTGGGCGTCTCGGACGCAAACGCTGAGAGACAGAAAGCTAGATGGAAAGACGAGACACCGAGAGGCGAGCGTGAGCCCTGTGTTCGCGTGCCATTGTCCTCATTTCACCTTGCAACCACCCCCTGGCTCTTTCTCTCTTTGTCGGGCTTCCCTTTGCTCTTTCCTGCTAGGTCATTTCCTGCACTGCCCCTACCAAAAATAACATGTATCTCCGCTCGCATTTAGGCGCGAAAAGTACATGGCCACTGACGCCGGGCTAGCCAGTAATAGCCTGTCGATGCACACCCCTTCCTTCCTTTTTCTGTTTACTTTGTCTATCCCCAATCACGCTATCCCTCATTAGGCACACCCCATGATGATGATTATGATGCATGCACACGCCTATCTGCCTTCTTTCTCTTTCCATGTCTCCAGGTCACTCTGTCTTGCGCACTGTCCCTCTATCTGTCCTCTATCTGTCTTCTATCCGTCCTCCATCTGTCCTCTCTGTGGCTATCTCGCTTGCCTATCACGCCCATCTTGCTGCCTATCGCGCTGTGGATGACACCATCTTCCGTTGCCTTCTACTGCCTACTCGACCCTTCCACCACTATGCCCCGTATCTCGTTTTGCACTACCTGGCAATATTAGCTTATCCACACTGTCCAGCACTGTGCCATCATCGTGAATCGAGTCACACACCCTCCTTCCTCGTTCACACCCCGTCCCCTTGGCTCTTTCCTATTGCGATACAGACAGATACCAACTGTTCCTCATCAAACTTGCAGCAGGCCATGTAGACGTCGGTCGCGGTTTCCACACACACCACTGCCACTACCACCCTCTCTTTCCCTCTATCGTTCTCTCGTCCAGCCCAGCCCAGCCCGTCCTCCACCGCTTTCGCTGCCTCTCTCCAGTCCCCCGACTGCCTGTGCCTTTCTGTTCCTGACGCTGTTTCGCTGTATGCACGTCTACTGCACGCCTGCAACCACCACCTCTCTAGCCTGTAATAGTCTACAAGTGTAAGATATCTTGAGTCTTACAAGCCTAGTCACTTGTCACTAGTCGCTCCACCGCCATCTCCCATCTCCTCTTTCACGCCGGTCTCTCTTTCCGTCTCGTCTCCTCGTTCTTTCCTCTTTCGCTCTCTTGCTCTGTTCCTTCCTCTTTCTCCTCCTCTCTTTCTGCTCTCTCTTGCTCTTTCCTTTCTCAGCACATCCTCCCCCTTCTCTCTTCTCTATTCTTCTCTACCCTTCTTTAATTTCCCAACCGCTTCCGATTCCCACTCACTCTCACCGTTTCTCTTTCGCTCACTTCTGCTTCTCTCGTTTCTCGTACTTGTTCGTTTCCCAAAGCCATAAAGCCATAGCCAGCCCCGTCCCAACGCAAGCCAAACCAACGCTTCTGCAGTCAATCCAACGCTTGCTCGACTTCCTCCAATTTCAACGCCTCGACCTCGAATCGAACCTCGACTCTGATTTCATCGTCAGTTTGCTCTTCGGCTTCTTGCTTCTCGACATCGACAATCCTCGTCTCCCTCTTATCTCTAATCCTCCCGAATCCTTGACGTCCTTTTGTCTCTCGTCTTCCGTCTTCATCTTCCGTTCTCGCTAAGGACTCGGTGCCCTACTCCAATCTGCAAACTCGACAAGATACCATCGTTCCATTCTGTCTTCCGACGTTTGAAGCTGCCCTGACTCTCTGCTCAATCGTGACTCCGCGTGACGTCCTCGGAACCAAGTGGACCAAGTCGGCCGGGCTTTTGCCATCCTGCGTCTCTGCTCAGCACTGTACTGTCACTGTACACGCCTCCACGCCTCGCCCCAACATCTGGCTCCACTGCTGCTTCCCGACCCTTCCACAGCGCTAGGTTAGGCACAGAGTCCACCACAATCCACTTGCCAGTCACCGGTTTCCTCTTTCACTGTTGTCAGTCTCCAGTCTACGAAGTTGCGAACACGGCGGGTCGAAGAGTCACACCTCTTCTTCCTTCTGTTCAGCTCCGTATATCTCTCCGTCCTCCCCCGGATGGTGACAGTCTTTCCCACGAGATATAGATCTTGGTTCCGTACTCTTTGTACTTAGCCTTTTCTAATCTCGCCCTTCTCTTCTCACGCCTACTCTTCACACCTCATTTCTCTTTCACTCTCTTCTCTCCCATTCCTCTCGATCACCTCCGTGACCGAACTCGTCAACCTTCCGCGCCAACCTTTGGACACCTTCTCCTCGCGCCTTCGAGCTTCCTCCGGACCCTCGACTACACTCTTTAGCTTTCATTTGTTCACACTTTTACCGTTCTTTCTTTCCGATCCTTCATCACGAACGATCACCTCTTCTTCACAACTCGCTCCGATGTTCTTATAACGACTACTTCTTACCTCTTTTTGTTTACTTCCCTATCTTGGGATCCTCGCAATCTTTTCATGACCAGCTGCACAACACCGCCTCTTCTTCTCAACCACCACTTCTTCTTCAAACCTTTTACCACTCAATGAGCCTCTGACAACGCAACGATACACTTGGAGTTCCCTGCATATTCCCTCTTTAACTCTCTTCTTTATTCTCTTTTGCCCTTTGCCATAATTTCTTGTTCATCCTACCAGGGTTCCCTCACTCCACGTTTACTCACTGCACCCAACAAAGCTCTTTCTCCGACGACGACATTGAACATCTCCTTTCAATCTTCAGGCAACATATTGGAGAGTGGTCTGCCCTCCAATACCGTCAATATACTGTCGCCCAGAAGATAACAAAGGGGGCTTCTTAGCTTCCCTGGAGGAACGAGCTTTACGCTCCGGCTGATTGTTGTTGTTCTCGAACTTTGTATCATCACCATCTTCTCCCATTTTCTTTTACGATCACGATTCTATATATACCCCTTTTCTTTATCTCTTCTTTCACCCCCTCTTTTTCGAAGGACTTCTTCCCTCTCCACGAGAACACCACTTTCGGTCTGTTCTAATTCTTCACTCTTCTTTCCATTTCCTCTTCCACTCTACCACCTTCTTATTCTACGCAATGGCTTGCCTGCGAGAGAACTTTGAAGATGGCATCGTCCTTGACGGACGGTACCGCACTGTTGCTCCTTTGAACCACGGCTCTTTCGGCATGGTCTTCAAGGCAAGGCATATGGAGACTGGCCAGGATGTTGCCATCAAGTGTCTTACCAAGAAGGCTGCCGCCGACGAGCTTGGCTACGACTTTGCTACAGACGACGGCTTCGAGGAGTCTGGCCTGCACCGCCACCTGGGTAGCCATCCCAACATCGTTAACCTCGTCGAGACATTCGAGACCGAGTCTCATGTCTACCTGGTTCTCGAGTTCTGCCCTCGTGGTGACCTGTACGAGGCTATCCGCAACGGCCAGGGTCCCTTGGAAACCGAGCACGTTCGCAACTTCATGATGGAGCTTGTCGAGGCCATTGAGTTCATTCACTCAAAGGGTGTCTACCACCGCGACATCAAGCCTGAGAACATCTTCCTGTCTCAGACTGGATCCATGAAGCTTGGCGACTTCGGTCTTGCCACCACTGATGACTGGTCCTACGAGATGACTGTTGGCAGCGATCGCTACATGTCTCCCGAGCAGTACGACTCCGCTGGTAACGGCTATTCTCCTGCTCAGGCTGACATCTGGGCCGTCGGCATCTGCCTGCTGAACATCCTTTTCTCCCGCAATCCTTTCACCACGCCCACCGAAGCTGATCCTATCTTCCTCGACTTCTCGCGTGACAAGCAGTGCCTCTTTGACGTGTTCCCTGACATGTCTCAGGACACCTACGAGGTCATCGTCGAGTGCATGAGCCTGGATCCCACCAAGCGTTCCCTATCTGGTGTTCGTGAGGCTCTGCGCCGTGTCGTTAGCTTCACCATCCTTGAGGAGGCCCTTGATGACTTCTGCACCGTTGACGGTCCTATTGTGGCCTCTGCCAACCGCGAACCCCTTCGCACTCCTTCGCTCCAGAGCCCTCAGGTCGAGAACGGCGCTACTTTCCCTTGGGCCAAGGCTCTGCAGACCGCTCCTCAGGCTATCCGCCAGCTCAGCGTCATCCCCGACAACGAGAGCTACACCGAGGACCTCTTCTCCAAGTCTGAAGCTACCACTGCTGATTGGTGCTCGAACATGACCGGACAAACGCCTTCCATGGCTTCAGTCATGGACTCGAGTTTCGGTGCTTCGATGAACTCCCTCGCTATCAGCCAGCCGAAGATGATTCCTCAGGCAAAGGCCAAGGTTTCGCCCATGGCTGGCTCCCTTCCTATTGCTATGCCTCGTCCCCGCATTACACCTTCCATGTCTTTGGTCTTTGGCCGTAAGGACGCTGTGTCCAAGAGCTGGAGTGATATGTGGGACGAGGAGGAGGAAGAGGAAGAGGAGCGCCAGCGCCAGCTCGAGTCGCTCAAGAACTTCAACACTCGCGACTGGACCCAGCAGGAGAGCACCACGGTTGACGAAGTCAAGCCTGTCTTGGAAAAGGTCAGCAGCAAGCTGAACATGCTTGCTGAAGACGACAACACTCCCCGTGTCGGCCTGTCTCCTGCCGCCAAGACTCTTTCCATCGCCACTCCTACCCTTGCCGGGAAGCAGGAGCTGCCTGCTCTGGATGACCTGGGTGACCTGGATGATGATCTTCTTTTCACTTCTGATCCCGCAACGGAGGAGGAGAAGCAGGAGCCTACACGTGAGCACGAGCGTCGTGACCTGGATAGCTTCCTCGGACGCAAAGAGTCTCGCCAGCCTCGCAGCCAGCATCAGCCTATTCACTTGTCTGTTCGCCTTGCGAACCCTGACTCGGGCTCTGCCTCGCCCCTGTCGAGTGCGTCCAAGTCGCCTTCGAATGTTGACAAGTGGAAGGCTCTCGGCGAGAGACGGCGTGCCTGCACGGGCGGCTCGGTGAACATGGAGATATCCAAATCGCACGAGGAGCAGCATCGCTCTGACCATCCTTTTGGCAAGTCTATTGGCACCAGCTTCGGCTCGTCGCCGTATGGACACGGCATGTCGCACAACTTTGGCGCCTCCCCTCAGCACATTCACACAAGTTACAACCACCACAACAGTGGCTTCAGCAACAATTCCCACCTCTTCAACAACCACGCCACTTCTTCTACCATTTCTTCTACCACCCCTCACTACATGATTTCGCATAGCACTTCAAACAGCCCGGCTAAATTGACTACGGGCAAGGATAACCTCCGTTCGCGTTCCAAAGAGAACAAGGACCGCCCTGCAGCCAAGAGCCAGGGCCGTGGCTGGAACTGGAACTGGCGCCGTGACCGGCGTCCCGATTTCAGCGCAGTTGGATGGGTTGGTGGCTGGTAAAGGCTCGAGATGGCATGCCCTCTCGCCTTGATCCAGGCCGCCACTTGTGGTTGGACTACCACTTCAAAAGCCACAATTCTGTCGAACCAACGACTTCTCCTCCCCGCCTAGCAAAGTTGCAAGACGGGTGAGCTTCTACATATTGCTGATTCTCTGGGTATATCTTTCTTTTTCGTTATTTTTCCATCTTGTGTCTCTTTTCTCTTTCCCGTCCATTTCTTGGGTTTATTTCTTCTATCTTCTCTTTCTCTCTCCCCACCCGGTCTCGACATGTCCCCACCCTCCACCTCCTCTATTCTTCACAAACACGGGGAGGGTCATCCATGTACGAAACCAAATCATGTCTTAACCTGTCGGATTACAAAAAAAAGGAGGATCGGAGATTGTTTTCTGAAAAAAAGGGAAGAAAAAAGAAGACGGCAAGAAACTTGTTTTACACTGCATGTTTCTGTTTGTTTTTCTTGCACACAACATATCATCATAAGCATTAGCAGGAGTTTTGGGCGCATCACGACACAGCGACCCCTTTATATTTTTCTCACACAAGCGGGCGATGTCCTTGGTTTTCCTGTCGTTCCATTTTTTATTTCATTTGTCACCACTTATCTTCTCATGTCCATTATTTATCTCGGCGGTTTTTTTCCTGTCTTGTTCCTGTTCGTTTTTTGTCTTTTCCTTTGTCTTATTTCTTCACACATCCTTTTCCCCATCATCTGGAGGAACGGAAAACGAAAGTATACGTTTACGAGAATCAGCAATATCACAAGTTTTTGGAGGAGTTTTTATTGGGTTTGGTGGAACGAACGGCTCGTTGACAGTCAATGGCCCAACTCGCTCTCCTGAGTATTTAGATAGCTTCTCTCTCGGTTCTATTTTTCGCAC
Source organism: Ophiostoma perfectum (assembly GCA_029298845.1). Lineage (NCBI taxonomy): Eukaryota > Fungi > Ascomycota > Sordariomycetes > Ophiostomatales > Ophiostomataceae > Ophiostoma > Ophiostoma perfectum. The sequence goes on along the minus strand of JANSLV010000091.1, from coordinate 76,512 downwards.
AACAGCCATATTTTTATATTGGTGCACAAATACCAGAAGTTACCCATTCACTACAAACAAATGTTACCATACTAGCACCGTGATAATGACTGCACATACGATATATAGTTGTCTCGTAGCCCAAGATGATTGTAAGTGTTGCTGCTTATGTAATTCAGAGAGGGCAGCTTCACATCAGATGACAAATCTATCTCGTAATCTATACCAATTCTATGCTAGACTCTATCACTTATTCTTAGTTACTCATGCAGTTTATAGACTCTGCTTGCGTTCATGGTGAGATGCAGAAGATCGTAGATACTTAAGAAGAACGGTTTGACGACGTTCAGGGAGTGGTTTGCGTACAAGGATATTTCGGCTGCCGATTTGCACTTGGCGGGGTTTCCGCCCCTAAACGCAATTGTGGGGCACAGCTTCACCTCCTATCATCACAGCTCGTCGCGGCTCATCACGGTATACGGCATATCACCGCTCTACGGCCCTCAGCGCATTGAAGACCTACGGAAACCTTTGTCTTCCCGTTCAACACACCCATTATAATGTCATTTGAGCCCGTGCTCCCGCCATACAATGCGGGCGACCCGGGAGCGTCGTTTCTCAGCTCGTCGTGCCTCGACTTTCTGCTCATCGAGCTCGTGCCCATGGCGTACCGCGTGACCAACGAGCTCGAAGCCGGTGCTCGCGCGCGGTCCCTGGTACAGGACGAGGCCACGCCTACTTCCCAGACAGCGCCGAGTGTGGCACCGAGTACCGCGGCCGCGGCCTCTACGGTGGGCAGCGCCGGCGCCGGCAAAGTGCTCGACGACGACGACGAGCGCGACGCCGTCTTCTACCGGCTTGAGATGCTGGGCTACCGAGTCGGCCAGGGCCTTGTGGAGCGCTTCTCGCGCGACCGGCCGCGCTTCCACGACACGCTCGACGTGATTAAGTTCCTGTGCAAGGACCTGTGGATGCTGGTGTTCCGCAAGCAGGTGGACAACCTCAAGACAAACCACCGCGGCGTTTATGTGCTGACGGACAATGCGTTCCGGCCGTTCCAGCGGATGAGCACAGAGGCCGGCGGCCAGGCCGTGGTGCGGGCACAGCCGTTCCTGTGGTTCCCGTGCGGCATCGTGCGGGGCGCGCTGGCGGCGCTGGGCATTACGGCGACGGTGCACGCCGAGAGCAGCGAGCTGCCGGGCGCGATATTCCAGATCAAGACGGCCGCCAAGGCGTAGCCTTTGGTGATTTTTGGGTTGGGGTTGGTGTTTTCTGTACCTCTGATTTATGTATTAATGTTTCGGATGATATCTGGGCATGGAAAAGGCGAGCATGGCGTTACTCTTTTTTTTTACTTGCTTCACATTCACGTTGTTCAATTCATATGTTCTGATACTCTACGACTGCCGCGCCAGCTTGAGCTCGGGCTTCTGTGGTCATATGAACCATCTGTTGGCGTAGCTGGTCGCTGCTGTGCAATTCATTTGAAACGACGTGCAGTTGACAACACGTCCGATACCAAGTATGTCCGAATGATGCTATGATCGGCTTTATTTTGTAGTCATGTTCTCCGGTTATGTAGTATGCGGCCACGCTATCCGTAGCAGACTACCGCGATTGTAATCCCGAGAGTGGTGGTTGGGCATCTCTGCCATCATACGAAGGAGATATTCACACTCCCGCGTAGCGTTACGCCCGGTGACTGCTCGTTGCCCCAGTGCGGAGAGTAAAGACAGTCGTCTAGCAGACGGCTTCCGCAATCTAGCCAAAGAGGTGTTTAGCTGAGGTCGCTTCAAAACAGCGAAGACGCTGGAAACTAGAAGCGACGCACAGAGGAATCCCATTTCCCCGAAGAGCGAGACAGGCGCGATGCCCAAGCCCGCCGGATACGCCTTCCCCTCACCTTCCTCCCCCAACAAGGCACCCCGAAGTCCGAGGACTTAAACGAAGACGAAGCCTGCATCATGCTCGGGGTTTCATCATTGCGGATGCCATATGGGTAAGGTGGATGTGTGCTGGGCACATCTTCTCTCCTGCCCTGACCGCAAGACCAATAGCGAACGCACTCGCCCTATCTTGCCACGACTCGATAGTGAACCGTTCCGTCCCTATGGCATTCATGATCTATCTCATCATCGCACATTCCCCCACTTGCCATTTACCCTTTACCCATTACCCCAGGTCCCACCGCAAATCGGGAGAGGGGACGAGGGGGCACTAAGCATTATTTCCGTTGTATCTATCTTATTTTAGATACATTTTAGCTCTTGCCAACAGCCATTCTGTTGGGGTTCTCTGCCTGCTTACGTTTCTACATTAGGCGGCCTTGTTGTGTTATTCGCACGCAAAGTCCTACCCTCAATGTCCCCGCTCCCGCGTCATCCCTCTTTGCATTCTCACTCCTCTTGCTTGATACTGTATGATCGGGCTATAACTGTATTGTAAATTATAAAACACTGAAACTCTCTATCTTTGAACGTTGTGACAAGTTGACGGACTGGCGGGGTATATACAAATCCGCTTATAGATAGAAACAAAAGCAAAAGAAGAATAGCCAAAGCTTCAACGTTTTCTGTATAGGCCACCATCACTATATCGATGCCTCAGCTATGACAGAGCTGAACTAAAACCAACAGTAGACTGGGAGTAGTGAAAACGAGGGGCGATGGGCAGAAGGATGGATTGGCGCATGTAGGACAAGAAGAAGCGGAGCCATTGCTTCTTTTGTTTCTTTTGTTTCTTTTGCCGTGGTGGCTGTACCAGATGCCTCGTACAGGCACGTATGTACCTCGTAGACAGGGAGGCAGGGAGGCAGGGTGGATGTATGCTGTAGATGGTCGGATGGCTGAGTGGTCGAGTGGCTGCAGGGTGGGATGTATGTCGTCGTTCTCGTTGATGGTTGGCTGATCTTGGTATTGTCTTGTTTCTTTTGGGTCTGGCTCGCCCACAGACGCACGCCGCGGATATGGATGGATGGGTATCTCGGATTTCACCTACAACCTATTATCCAAAAAAGGAAATAAAAAAGAGCAACGATCAGTAAGCTTGGCCTTATCAAAAAAAAAAATGTCTGTGTTGTTCGTGATGTTCTTTTGTTTTTGCTTTCGCTATATGGTTTGGGTCTATTGGTCCTGCGGCCAGCAAACGGCCAGAACAGCCAGAACGATGAACGATCGAGAAACGAGAATAAACGAATGAAATCAAGAGCAAGAGCAAGAGCAAGAGCAAATGTAAGAAGCAAGAAGCAGGAAAGTAAAGAAAGAAGCGTAGTGCAATCTTCCCCTAGGAAAGGGTCATAAGAGCAGAGCATTAAAGCAGAAAGTCGTAATGCATCCGTGCTATCCATTCCCTTCTTTCTCTCCTCTTTCCACACGTGTATGCGATCTTCTCGTGTGTCGTGCGAATCTCCTCTTGCAACCAAGAAGACATCCGACCTCTCTTTCTTTCATGCCCATGTACTTGTATCTGTCTCACCCCTGATGAATGGGGTTGTGCAGCCGGACCTGTCGTGCTACACTGGACAGCACAGCAGGTCCGAAGCGCTGATACCTTTCAATGACCCATACATAGGAAGCGGTTTTTTTTCTTTTCTGGAAGAACTTGGGCTTTGTGCGAGGATAATGGAGAAAAAAAGAACGCGGGACAAGTTCATAGGGTTAGGGGTAGGGGGGCAATCACTTTTGCGCGGGCTTGGTGGCGAAGACAACGCCCTTCTGGATGTTGTCCGTCAGGCCAGTGATGGCCTTCTCCAGCAGCTTCTTCTCCTTCTCGGAGATGTCGCCAAGAATGTCAACGGCCTTCTCGGCACCGTTGGGCTAGGTTATGTTAGTGTTGTTTCACAGGACAGACAAAGCGTAGAGGGGGAAGACTTACGCCAAGCTCGATGGGAACAGAGAAGAAGTCGACACCGGTCTTCTTTGCAATCTCGGCACCGCCGGGGACACCGGGCAGGTAGACGTAGCTGGGCTCGACGAGGCCCTTGGCGCCAGCGACGGCCCTGAGCAGCTTCTCGGCAAACCTATTTTGTTAGCCACACAACAAAGGAGTAGAGACGGTTAAACAGAAAACTCACCGATAACCGGCGTATGCCATGCTCAGAGTGGCAGAGCCAGCACCATCCTTGGCCTTGACGACCTCATCACCACCGAACTGGACGCGGTTGACAAGAGCGTCGTACTTCTCGTCGGGGATGGTGACAGAGGGGGTGACGAGGCTGAACAGGGGAACAATGGTCTCGCCAGAGTGGCCGCCGATAACGGGGACGGTCAGCTCCTGGGGGATGGCCTTGCCGACAATCTCGGCAACAAAGGTCTCGGCGCGGACAATGTCGAGGGTGGTGACACCGAACAGGCGCTGTGCGTTGAAGACACCAGCGGCCTTGAGGACCTCGGCAGAGATAGGGACAGTGGAGTTGACGGGGTTGGAAATGACGAGGATGAAGGCCTTGGGGGCGACCTCAGCGGCGACCTCAATGAGGCCCTTGACGATGCCAGCGTTGATGTTGAACAAGTCGTCACGGGTCATGCCGGGCTTGCGGGGAATGCCGGCGGGGATGACAATGATGTCGGCATCCTTGAAGGCGGCACGGGCACCGTCGTTGGCGGGCAGGTAGCCAGTGACCTTCTGTTGATTGTTAGACGGGCTGTTGGTGGTGGACGTGTTGGAAAGCATGTGGAGATGCCTCGGCATTGGGAGGGTCTTACAGCCTTGGAGGAAATGTGCGACAGGTCAGCGGCAACACCGGGGGTGTTGACGACATCGTACAGAGCAAGCTCGTCGACGAGGGGAGAAAGCTTCAGGAGCAGAGAGAGGGGCTAGATGTGTTAATATCGTTGTTGCAACCAAGATGACTTCTAGAGTGTTAGAAAGAGCCTACCTGACCAATACCGCCAGCGGCGCCAGCAACAACTACCGAGGCACGTCAGTACAAGCTCCAGCAGACAGCAGTAGTAGAGCAAACAAGCAATCGAATGCCAGCCCAGTGATTGACACGGAATCGAAGCATCGACATAAGCTGAGGATTCCAGAGAGGCACGCAGAACCTACCAGCCTTGACCATGATGGGCGAGTGTGAGTGTTTGGAAATAGATGGACGCGGGGGGAGCTGTTAGGCAAAGCGATGGTAAATTGCGGGGGAGGGGCTGTAGCGAGGTTAGCTATGGCGAAGACAAGGAGTAGAGTCAAGGTAGAGTGAAGACAGACTGGAGATAGAGTGATGGAAGAGGGAGAGAAGAGAATATGAAAGAGAGCAAGTGAGGTTGAAGAAGGAGAGAAAGTAAGTGGGGGAGACAATACCTGAGAGATGTAGGGCTTGGGAATATGGAAGAAGGGACAGAAGAGTAGAGGGAAGGAACGAGGGGAGGAGAAGAAAGGGAAAGGGAAGAAGGAAGGAGCTCCGGGGGAAGGAGCGAGGGGAGAATATGAGTATGTATAAGAGCGAGCGAGCACAGGGAACGAGAAGGGGGGCGTGTGTCCGGAGCAGGTATCTTGGTATGTAATGCGGTATGCGGGACACGGTATGGATGGGCTGGACGTGTATGGCAGGTGCGGCATGTGGTTGTGGTGGATGGGGAAGGAGAGACTGGGGAGGGGGGCAAGAACAAAGGGCAGCTCCTACCTGATCGGAATTGGGGTTCTGTAAGATACTACGGCAGCTCTTATTAACGCGCAGTTGGAGCGAGTAACGAGCAGCGCGACTCTGCTCATGAAGCTATAGCAATATCTTACAAAACACGCAAATACACAAGCTCGTCGGCGTAAAGCACCTGGGGACAGCTGGACAGCAGAAACAGAAAAAAACCTCGATTATTAGCGGGGCCCTCATTCGCCCAACAGTTCCACGATGTCTTCTGTTTGCTGGTTATTTCTTCAATTTCTTTATTTCTTTATTTTAGTATTGCCTTTATCCTCTTCCAATTCCTCCGTGACGCACAACGCCCTGGCCTAGAGCACGCTATCTGCCTTCCATTTCCTATAGCAAGATACGTCGTACCGAAGCCGTATCACCCTGGGAGTGCTGTTGCAGCGTGCTGCCCCAAGATTATGGAGAGTATGGGGATCCCTGGGCGGCAACATTGCATGTGCTCAGCAGATTTGGATGGGGTAAGGCCGTGGCAGATATAGGCCGAAGCAGGGAGGAGCAGAGAGGGGGGGGACGCACTGGTGGGAAAGCTCACTCCGCGCGTTCCTTGTCTCCATACTTCCCCTCCATGGCGTCTTCCCTTCATCCTGCAATTGATACTCTATCTCTCGAGAATGCTGTGCCTATTATATTGAACATACCGCGACACGAGACTCAGCAAGGCGTGAGTCAAGCTGGGCTGAGCCTGTGTGTCTCTAATCCGCTTACCCCTCTTCCGCACTCTAGGACGTAAGAGGTGCGTCCTTGGAGTATGCCCAAGCAGATATAACATGCTCGCCATTCTGTGATATATGGCGCCAAATTAAAATAACAATAAAAGCAAAATAACATATGTTTTAGCAATAGAGAACATAAGAAACTAGACAAAGGCTACAGCTTCGCGCTCGGCTTTCTATTCGACCAGCTGCTTGCCCGAGGATCCTCCTGGACGAGAACATGGAAGCCGCCTCGGCCGGATCGGTGCCGGCCTGACAAAGGTAGATTGACACAAAACGAAAATAGAACCGAGCTCGCCTCGTGAATATGCAAGACTGGCAGGAAGTCGTGATTGCAATGCTCCTAGTCACCAACCTCATTGAGCAGACGTCACTGTCTCGTGGAGCTTTTGAAGACGTTCCTGAATGCCCCTGGCGACGGAAATTCCCGGTGCTTCAGTTGCCGAACCGGCGACATCAGCGATCATCTCAACGATCCTCTTGATTAAAGAAAGAGCCGTTGTCCTGCGATGGTTCGTTGATTCGTGCCAGGCGTGGCGAGATAGTCAGCTTCCTCGGCTGTCCGTCGGCACATATCGGATATCAACTTGTTTGTGACGACACGATAACAATCGTACTTCTGACTGACTAAAGTATGTACACGAGATTGCTAGCCTGACATACTGTCTTTTGTCTGGGAATAAGGGAAAAGACGGCATGGCGAGGCTCCGGACAACCTGGCAGTGGATGCCATTCACGTGCAAATCCGAGCATGGCAGCGACGACCATGTGATATCCATACCGACCTCCATGACTACCCGACTACCAGCCAGCCAGCTTGCATGTCATCAGTCTCAATTTAAATTGCGGATACCGACGCAAGCCATGTCTAGCTCAGATCTCAATAGGCAAGCATGATATCTTACCTTTAACACGCGACTGATGGGCACCTGTGTCGGAACGGGGCATGGCGGTACTACGGCGGACAATGTGCAGCCTTGTCCGTGTTTAAGGATAGTCGACATCAACAAGCAGGCATCTGCCATGTCAAGCTCGGGAGGCTTTCACGAGATGTCTGCCCATGATTTCATAAGCCGGAGACCAGCCAGACGTTCAGAACGGTAAATATATCGTCAGCAGCATAGCCATCACAAAGTCGACAGCCCCAACGCAGGCTTCACAGCATATCTCTCCCCAGTTTTGTGAATATTTCAATTTTTTTAGTCATGCTTTTTAGCTTTTGAAAAACCTATCCCGATACCGCCATTTTCCGATTCCGAGATGACCGAAATACAAAAACACTATCTCGCCCTTATTCAGGAAACACTTATGCGGACTCCTCAGCGGCCTTGCGGGCCTTGACGCCACGGAGCTTGGTCTCGCGGTCGGCCTTGACGGGCAGCTGCGACCGGCGGATGGCAGAGACGCGGGAGACGGCAGCGGCGCGCAGGTCGGCGCGGTAGCCGGTCTTGGCGGTCAGGGCAGCGACCGAGCGGTAGGTCTTTCTGGTCGACTTGCCGGCACCCTGGGTGGAGGTGACGGTGTTGGAGGCGGGCTTGTTGTTGCCAGCCTTGGTCTTGGAGATGATCTGGACACCACCCGCAGCGTTGGCGATGACACCGACAGCCTGCTTTGTTAGTATTATGTATATCGTCATATTTGCGTCTGCCATATGCTGTCGACGTCTGTCAGAGTTCATTGGCGTGTGGTCGTCGCTTGCGAGTTGTGAGTCGAGTCGTTCTGCTGTGCGGGCATACTACGATGCGATCGATGTCGTCGTAAAATTCGGCATAGATTTTGGCGGTTTCCGCACTTTCGTCGGAGTAGTAGCCGTTGTTGAATCGTCGGCGCAGTTCCATAAACACGTTGTTGTAGGTGTCCAAGTGATTGCTATCTCATGCCAGTTGTAGCTGGCCGTGTCGTGTGGTTGTCGCAGGTGCCGCCGGTTGCCGTAATCGTGGGCCGTTATATGAACATCCTCCTCGTTGGCGTTTGAACCTGACAGCCTGACCCAACACATCATTCTCTTCAGTGAAATCGTACCTTGTCGTTGACGAAACCGGCGTACTGGGGCTTGTTAGTATTTGTTCCAACGGCAGTATTTCATCGCAGCATCGCCATCTTCAGTGCAGACGTACCTTGCGGCTGTGGGTGTTGAGCAGGTTCAGGGGGTCGCGGGACAGCTGGACCTTGGCGTTCTTGTTGCGCTTAACCAGGAAGGCGTTCTGGGTGCCTGGTAGGGGTTAGTTGTTGTTCGTGATGTGTCCTTGACGCGGCCTCTCCAACTCTCGAGATTCTCGAGGATCTCGACAATCTTCAAGATCAAGACGTCCTTGGCTGGTTTAAAATCGCAAAAATTCGGAGGGAGACATACGGACAACCTCCCAGACGAGGTCGGCGGAAACGTTCGGCAGAGACATTTTGGCGGTAGTGTTGGTGTTTGGAGAAACAAGGGTGGTGTTGAGAAAGATTCGTGGTCGGGAAGTCGTGATAGTTGATGAAGCAGAACGGGCAGTCTCGCTTTTCGCTACTACTCGCTACTAATTTTTTCTCTCGACAATTTTCCTCCCCTCACTTTCCACTCTTTGGCCGCTAAATGCCTACGATTGGGCCGTCACAATCCACTGCCGCCCACTGTAAAAGCGACTCCCAATCCACGCTACAGGTGTCGACGGCTGTCTCTCTGTCTCTGTGGCGCATTGGGCGGTCAATTTTTGTCCCTCATTCTTTTTTTTCGCAACTAAACTTTGTGGGTTCCGCCTGAAGCCAGATTATCCACTTCAGGGCTAGTATTTTCTTTCATCCGACATCCTTGTAACGAGTATTATGTCATCCGCAGCCAACATGAATGACTAATACCCACTTGACGCATGACTCTGACCGCCCTCCCAAACTGTCATACTGCCATCATGACGGACAGTTGAGCCATCCGAAAGACCCACCTTTATCACTCTCCCCAAGCCGCTACCCGTCGCTGCCAATCTTGCCCCATCCGCACTGGATTCTGCCTGCTTGGTCTTGGAGCCATACCCAGAACGGCGCCCGTGTGCCTTCCACCAACGCTGCAGTGCATGACAAACCGTTCTGGTCGGAGGAGGGGGGGCCACTTAAAACGTGAGGATACGAGACGCGAAAAGGCATGAACCACGCCAGACCCAGACCGGGGGGCGCGGGCTGCTTGTCCACTAAAATACACTATATCATTTACAGCCAGAGTGGATATTGCGACTACGTATGCTGCATATTACAGCGTCAGCCCCATCATCCCAGAAAAGCTGATGCGAAACTGCCAATATCACCAAACTGACCCGGCTTATTGTTGTTGGCCTCTTGACCCAAGACTGCTCAAAGCCCCCAGGCCTGTCGCTTCTCTTGCTCCTGCATAACTCGATGGCCTAGGCTCTGCATCCCGACGGCCAGCAGATAGAAACAAATCATACCGATCTCGATCACCGACAGCCCGAACCATCCCGTCGACCCGCGTCTACCATCGACGACGACGCCCCTCGACCGACATACTCCATCGTCTCGTCCATCTGCTCCTTCTCTCACAGCCCGAGGCCCTCGTTCAACCGCCACGATGCTCTACCTCTACGGCCTCGTGTTGGCTGTTATCGTCAGCGGCTCCCTCCTCTACTGGACCCGCGCCCACTGGTACCCGACGTTTGCCGACACCGTCAACGGCACCGCCGACTGGGTCTGCGACACGTACGATTCTTTCCGCTCGTCGGTGGCATACACCCGGCTGCCGTCGACCTTTTCGGGTGATGCCGAGGCTGGCCTGAGCAGCGCGACGTTTGACCTGGCCGGCAATGTCGAGGGTGGCGATAGCCGCGCGGGCCTGGACGATGCGAGCAAGGCGCAGATCCTCAAGATCATGAAGAGACGGCGGCTGCCCTTTGACGAGGCGCGGCGCGTGTACATGGAACAGCGGTTCCAGGCCAACGGCATCGGCGCCGACGGCCGGCCGCGGGACCCCAAGTTTGTCAGCTTCTCGTGAGCCAGCTCAGCACCTGAACAACAAGGCCCCGACGGGCAACCCTTTTCACCTTTCCACTTTCTTTGTTTCATTTCATTTATACCGGCGTTTGTTTCTCAGCGATATGGCTTGCTCGGAGGGAAGAGCACAGTGGATGGATCACCGGACCCTCAACGCACATAACAATACGACAGACCAAGTGACAGCTGTGTCTTCCACCTCGTTTCCTTTTTCTCTTTTCTTTTCTCCTTTGTCTCTCTGATTTCCCCATTCCTGCACACTTGCTATCGAACAGCGTCACTCGTTACTACCATTACCTTTTCTTTTTTCTGTCTTAATTTTCTTTTATTTCTTATGTTATGAACAACTCCAGGATGCATCCTAATCGATTTCTTAATTATTCCACTCGATAAGTACGGCAACTGAAATTAAATACAATAAATTGATGTCTACACAATCCTCTATCGCTACTCTCGACATAAAGGTAATTAAAGTAGCACCATAAGTATTTATATTTTAATATATTTGTAATTAACCATAGGCCACAAAATGTAATGATATAAATATAGTTAGTATCATGACGTAAGTTACATAAAACAAGCAAGTCATGTATTAGATGTGAGATGTAAAGAGATTATAGTTAAATTTGCAAGTATATTATATCAATTGTATAGACGATAGTATGACTTTTTGTTTATTTGTTCAGTCTGCAGACAACAGCTTCCTCTGCCAGCTAGATCCCAGGAGAACGCCCCAACTTCCGGTAAAAGAGAAAAAGGAAAAGTATTAAAATGTATATATGCCCTAAGTACGTGTGGCTCCGACAGTCAAGTGGCGACAGTAAGCCAGTCCATGTAGACCAGAAGTATCCGAAAGACGCAGCGAATGAAAAAGAAAAAGAAACTGGTTATATATACAGGACATTCTGGTGAAATGTAAAATGCAAGATGGGAAATAGCAAACTCATGGAAAACATGACTTGGTGTTCGAGGACGGCCTTTTTCTTCGTGAAATCGGAGATGGCCAAGGGATGGACCATCGGTATTAATGTGTAAATGTATGGCAATAAATGAAAAGGGAAAAGAAACGGTGAGTGACGAGACTATGCAAGAGAAGAGCAAAATGCAAAGGAGATGGACAAAACCAAGGGCTGAAGAAGTAAGGGGCTTCCTTGGGTTCTTGTTCTCGCCTCATCTCCTTTATTTGCTTGACAAGTTGACCAAAAGCATCCCGTTTAACGGGTCTTCTTGGTCTCCTTGACAGCAACATCCACAGGGTCGTACTCGCGGTCGTCATCACCCTCGACCTCCTTGACGATGACCTCCATCTCCTTGACCTGCTTCTTCCAGGTGGTCTCGCTCATCTTGGTCTTCTTGTCGAACAGCTCCTGCTCGGGCTCGCGGTAGCTGCCGCCCAGGCGGTCCCACAGGGTGAAGTACTGGCCGTAGTTGTAGTTGAAGGCAAGGTGGTGGATGCTGTGGCAGGCGGCACCGTTGACGACGGGGTTGTTGGACACGTACTCGCCGTCGTGGATCATGATGGTCCAGAAGTTGATGAAGACGAAGAGGAACAGGTATGCCCACTTCTGCAGAGGGAAGAACATGGGGAAGAAGTGGTACGGCAGGCTCTGCATCCAGCCGTCGACGGGGTGGAAGGCGTACGACGCAAAGGGAGTCGGCATGATCCACTTGTGGTGAGGCTTGTGCAGGTGCTTGTAGATGCGCGGGTGGTGCAGGCCGCGGTGGATAAAGTAGACAAACATGTCGGTGAAGAAGAGGAACAAGGGGATCTGCGCAATGTCGTACCAGCGGCCGGGGCCGTCACGGGTGTGCTCGTACATCTTGCAGTAGTCGCGGACCTCGGCGAGGAAGAACGGCGCCGTCAGCAGGGCCATGACAGGCATGGCAGAGCTCGCCTGCTTGATCTCGAGCCAGACCTGGTTCTTGAGGTACTTGGGGTGCTTCATCGTCTCCTTGTCAAAGATGAAGAAGTAGGAGAGGGATGAGAACATGAAGTAGGTGAGCAGACCAAACAGCCTAGCGAAGCGAGGGTTAGCAGATGTTGGCGGCGACACGGCACAGACAGACGAGAGGCATACCATGTGATCAGGAAGAGCGAAATGTACTGGCGGAACACATTGGTGCGCGACAGAGAGCTCATGTATGCATAGCGCGAGGGCTCAAGCTCGAACAAGAAGGTCGACGGCTTGTAGGTCCAGGACGAAAGGGCCTGCAGAGAGGTGGCATTGGCGGCGACGCCGGGGGTCTTGAACGCCGGCGCAGGGGCGATAGCAGCGTAGGCGTAGTCGAACACAAAAGTGTCCATGAGCTCGAGAGCGATATCCATGGCGGAAAAGGGGTTGCGCACAGTCGGCGCAAGACGGGTCGCGTTGTGTTGGGAGACGAAGAGGCACACCCGGTTGGGAGGCAGAGCGAAGGCACAGCGGAGGTCGGATCGGGGCCGAGTATTAAAAGAGTAAGACACAAGAGAGGCCGAACGGGTAGAGGCGGCGCGGTTGTAGACGAGGTCGAAGACGAGGAGTGTCGCAGAGAAGACCGAGAGAAAGGATAGACAGGAGAGACAGAGGAAAGAAAACAAGAGAATAAAGAAAGAAACCAAAGAAGATAAGGAAGGGAGAGAGATACCGAAAGGCGCAGAGCGGCGAGGGAGACAGGAGGAATAAGAAGGAAAAAAAGAAGAAGAAAAAGGAGCGTGGATGCCGTGGTGCTTGTCGCTCTCTACGCAGCGATGGTGAGGAGGAAGGAGTGTAGTGGCGTGGTGGTGGGCATCGACAGGTTCAGGAAAACTCCGCGCCGTCGCGCTCAGAAAACTCTAGGGGCGCCCAAGAGAGACCCTGCTCGTACTCGTATTCTTACAGGCCAATTTGTTGGCGTTTCTTTTATTACCGATAAAAAACCGGGATTTTATTTTAATTGCTGCCCCTGGTTTATCAGATCTTAAAGAGAACGCCCCTGGCCGCTGGGGCCTCGACCAGTAAGAATCGGCACCGTCGGACCACCACTGGCCGTGCTGCGGAAAAAGTCGAGAGGTGCGATCGGAGTTAAGCACGGAATGACATAGCAACGTCGACGGCACAGCCAGCAGGTGTTGCAAGACGTTATTATTAATGGCATACAGCGTGTAAAGGGACGGCGTGCAGTGGCCGACGGAAGGAAGAAGCGATGCTGTGATCCGAGCACAAGACCCTGACTCGGTGCGAGGGCTGCAAGGGCTGCAAGGGCCGGTATGGCAGTCACAAGGAAACAATCCCGGGCAAATAGGAGATCACCGTCTTGCCCATAGGGACCAACCATTGGCGACGGCGTAACGTCCAGATGAGAGCAGGCAAGCAGGCATACAGGTACAGGTATCGTACATGCTTACTTACCAAGAAACAAGAAACAAGCGGTTGAAACGAATCGCAGTGATTGACGCAGGCCTGCAGTTGCTAATTACTTTAGAATTAGGCAGCCATTGCGCCCCAGGAACCGCACGAGCATCGGCCAGTTCCAGCAGAATGGCATGACGTATGCTGTTTGCCCTGTGTTCTCAGCTGTTCCATATGGAATAATGCCGTCAACAGTAAATAAGCAGACTCCGTAGCAACAAGACTGCCGTACGTTTGTAAGATATCTTGCTCTGTACGATACTTTACCGCATGGAACAAACTGACGAGCTGCAGACGTGAGATTAGCTACTTCGTATGACCGTCACACTCGGCCCAGTCGAATCGACTCGAGGTGCACCACCGCACTAGCATGCACCACAAGACGGAACGAGGACGTGCCGATACGCCAAACGCGGTGTCTCTGTGGGCGAAATGGCGTGTCTTCGTTCTGTAGGAATGAAAAGTCCCGTTGGAGTGGGGCCGCCCCTTTCGGGTGGTGGGACCTTTGATGGGGATTGGATGGACGCACGACGTGCCGTGGCTGCGTAGTGGCTGCGTAGACGTGGGTGCGAGGAATCAGAACCTCTTGGGATAGCAAAGATCTGGAATCGGGTGCAACGGGGCGCGAGTCACCATTATCGTAAGACTGGGAAATCGCACATCCGAGCCGGGAATTAAATCAAACCACAAATATATTGCTAAATTATCAACCTCCGGGGGAATACACAAGAAACATATATTTGATATGGTATGAATAAGTAAAAAACAAGGTAAATAACCAAAATAATTATCCGAATATATACATAGAAACTCGGAGCAGTCGCTGCACTCTCCGCATGTGGGCTCCGTTGCTAACGCCGGTATGAATCAATCTCAATCCTCTTCAGTCTTCTCTCTGCTTCCTAGACGTTGTGGTCCCAGGCGACAGTGTGCTCGACGGCCCACGACCGCACGGCCTCAAAGTTGCGGCATGTGTGCAGCGTGTTAAAGTCGGGCCAGTAGTCATCGTCGTCGAAGCCGTACTCGGGGAACAGCTTGAACGTGAACACGCCAATGTCGCTCTGGCACATGAGGTTGGTCCGCAGCGTCTCGATGCAGTGGTCCACATGGCCCATCAGGTCCTCCTTGCCCTCAGCCTCGCCCACGTCGCCGCCGTGGTACTGGTAGTAGTCCTTGTACACGGCCTGGCGAACCAGGTTCAGGCAGTGCAGCTGGTGGAACACCTCGAGCGCCGCCCGGTAGCCCACCTCGCCTGTCTTGGGGTGAGTGATCTTGAGCGAGTTGCGAGGCAGACCAAGCTTGTCTAGCTCCGCCTCTGAGATCATCGTGTCACCGACTGCTTTTGTTAGCCTTGCCTTTCGTGTACCGTCGCTCACCCGGCTCGGACAAGTTACTTACTGTCGTTTGCAATGTAGTCCCAGGCCAGGTCAACCTCGGGGCCGTAGCCGACAAAGGGACCCTCGACAATCGGCGTCAGGTTGGTGAAACGGGTCGTCTCGTACTTGACCGCCTCTCTCGCAGGAGCTAACCAATATTAGTATATTTCAAAGAACCATCTGGCATCTTCTATGAAGCAGGCTTGCCGACTTACAGTAGGAAGAGTATAGCTTGGTGTAGGCGGCGTCGTTGGGCTTGGCGTTCCGCGCACAAAACGAGAGGGTGAATAGTGTGAGAGAGGTTGTCAGGAGCACGGCGTGTCCTAACCACATCCAGTGCTTGGAGAGGCCGCGCCGCGCCTGTGGGATGAAGCCGCCATCGTGCTCCGAGTCGTCGCTTAGCCTGCGAGTTGAGATGGCTGTTGTGGAGGTCGAGATGGAGACATCGTCGTCGTGCTTCTCGTCCAGCGGCACGGAGTGGTAGACCTTTGACTTGGACATGATTGGTGTTGCTGGTACTATGGTGTGGTGATATGGACAGAAGCGCAGATGCAGGAGGAACAACAGAACGGGAGATTAAAAGAGGGAAAATGAGAAGGTAAAATAAGGAGGCGAGAGAATGAGAGAGTTTCAAAGAACTGAATCTGGCAAGGAAGGGTGATGGTGAAGACAAGAAGGATGAAAACTTGCTCACTCGAAGTCAAGAAAGAAAGTTAAAAGGTGAGCCAGTCGCCTTGGAGTTGGAAACGAAGAGAATGAAGAAAATGAAAGACAAGACGACAATAGATCAACAACTCGCAGAGCGTGCTCGAGAGATATATGATGCCGACAAGACGCCTCGATGACAAGAAGCTATAGACGGCAAGACACCGAAACAGCAACAGGCCACACCTCGACAAAAGAGAAACAAAGGTGGTGAGAGGATGGACGAGAACGAACGATATGATATCGATAAGAACCAGCCAAGGAGGAGGAAGTGGACGAGCGCCAATCGAAAGGGAACGAAAGACAGGTTGGCGGGCGATCACGAGCACACACTTCTCAGAGACACAACTTTCAGCAATTAAGGACGACAAGAATAAGAAGCTCTGCTCAACAGAGATTTGCACAGCAATAGAGAAAGGTAAGAAGAAGAGGGAGACGACAGAGAGAGAAAGAGAGAGAGGAGAGTGGGAGAGAAGGAAGAGCAAAAGTGAGGGAGAACGAAGACGAGAGGACGAGAGACAAAAGGGGAGGGACGAGAACAAGAGGGAAAACATGACAAGAAACATAAAGAGAAACAACAAGACGGCTTGAACGCAGCCTCAGGGAAACATGAAGCGATGATGAAACGTTTGATGCTCACTCCAGATATATTCAACGTCTAGTATGCATATATATTCCATACAAATCTTACACGGTGGTAGTCCCCACATCGACGAGACAAGGCCTGGGGCTCTTTGACCTGGCGGCCTGGGTCCCAAGCGTCGCAGTATTACGGTTTCGGTCGTAGCGCCCAAGGTGAGTGAGATACTACAGCAACAACGTTTGACAGGTTTTGCAGTAGCCTATTTGCGGCAGGCCCTTGAAGTGATGCCTCCCACCAGCTGGCCAACTCGAAGTGAGCGGCAGACTTGCGGGACGATCGTCGACGGCCTGCAGCATCAGTCATGTCAATCAGTATGGGGTTGATGCCACATCTTCCGCGGTTCTTTTTTCTCAACACACCCTCAACACACATCCAGCAGACGAGGTGTCCCTTGATCTCCCAGGCCTTGGGATACATGTTCTCCGCCGACTCACCGCTAAACCGTCGACCACGAGGCCTATCCTCAAAAGCAACACAAAATACACCCGTTAGTCTTGCAACTTACAAGTGCACCTAAGTATCCGCCAGCGGTTGCTGTCGCACTCAAAGGAACGGCCGTCTTCGAAGTGGAGTGCAATAATAGGTATCGGCCCTCTAGAGCCCCATATGCCCAAATTGCGTATGCACTCCAGCCTCCTATTCTGTCTTCTATTTGGTACTGTGTCGTTTATCATATCTCTCTAGCGGTGCTGCCTGCTGTGGTCGTGTCGGCTCGCCGTGCTTCTCTGAGCATCATCGTGATCAACGGAAGAACGACGCCGAAGAAACACTATGGAAGATCGGGTGCTGCTATTGGCTAGCGCGACTTTCAGATTCTCCTCATCTTTGAAACTACGGAGTATATTATGCAGTGCACTATTCGCCATTCGCTTCGATCGCTTCTTCCACCCATGTCCTTTGCTGTTGACAAATTAAGCAATACCGCCCCTTCTCCTGTCTGATATACCAATCCACGTTTCACCCGTGTGTGTAATAGAGCTTGGCCAATGACAGCCCTCTTATATGCTCTAAATGGACCCGCCATTTCCTATTACGGTATGGCTCAAAACCAACGTCAACCTCGACACCTCACCGCGGCTTGCAAGAGTCTCTAACCCATCATCTACTCGTACATCGCATCTTGATGCGGGAGCAAGAGGAATTCTGTGCGATTTTGATGCAATTGCCCTCGTAGATCTTTCCAACAAGACGGAATGCTTGGCTTCTGGTTACGTCTTGCCAAGCTGCTTCATCCTTTTCCTTGATTCTTGATTATTCATCGGGTTTCCTCTTTTTCCTTCTTTTTTCTTTTCCATCATCTGCAGAGCGACAGCTCAAACACGGACAAGCTTTCTCTAGTCTCGGCACAGTGTATTCTTGCTGTACTTTATTCTGCCCCCAGCTGCCCTCTGTTGGCATCTCACATGTACTCGTAATAGTCCTTCGCTCCAACTGTTTTATCTTTCGTGTCAACACGAGGAGAGCCTCATTCTTGGCTGTCTTGCATATCAATATCATAGGCTATCTTGCTTTCCTAGCTAACTAGTTATGTTTTTCCTACGACATAATCCTCTGTTTGCTGTCTGACTGCTACCCACTAGCACTCTTGTCTAGCGAGACGGTATGTATCTCCGCTAACATCGAGCTTAAAGCAACCCTCCTTTATCTCCGTCTCCTAGCCCCTTCTCGTTGTCAACCCCTTTGCTTCCTTGTCACTTAAAATAAACCTACATATACGCCACTTGATGATGCAGCAGATACACTAGTCACATATTTTGTTTTGTAAGATAGTACAGCCCTGTACGCCTGCTTCCTGTAGTTTGTCTCGCATTGTTTTGGCTCGTTTCCATGTTGCATTTCGTCCCCTTTTCTTCCCTCTCCGGCAGTGCCATCGCATTTGATTATGGCATCTCTTAACGCTCTTGATATGGCAAAAGCGCCAGTGCAACATCTTGCTTCCCCCCCCACACCTTTGTCCTAACTTTATCCTTCACATTCCACTATTTGGTAAGATAGGATGGGATGCCAAGAATAGCTTGTCATATCCACCACGAGCCCTGCCTTTTCATTCAGTTTGACGGATATCACTCTTTTTGCTTCAGAAGATCACCTTTCTGGCACATCTCGCCTACTTCTTGACGTTGCAGCCTCCTCTTCAAACCTGATAGTGTGGTACATGCCAATCTTCACAGCAATCTTCAATGCAAATCCTGCACTCCTCACATCCATAGCCAGCAATAATAGCCGGTGCGACTGACAGAAGGAAGGCCAGCCAAGACGATAGAATAACCGCCAACGCCACATCCCATTGATATTCGTGATCATTATCAACATCGTTTATGTCCCCCTTGTCTACAAATCTCCCTCTATGTGCGCACCCTCCTGACAAAAACAGGCTTAGCTTAAAGGTCCGAGTGACAGCAGCCGCCTCCTGTACGTTGCAACTCTATTGTAGGACTGCAAAGGCTTGTTCAGTCAGCTACCCCAGATGGACCCCTGACGATTCAAAGTACAGGCCTCACACTCCGTGCCATCCCAACCCCCGAGAAAGGAAGCAAAAGAAGCCGGCGTAATAATAGCAGAGCCAAAGTTGATTAAATATACATAAAACACAGAATCAAGAAGAACACAGCGGAGGTGAGATATGGGGCATGACTGCCGGTAGCCCAAGTACCCAATTGCATTGCACCCTTGCACCCTTAACTGTCTCCATCGTGAGACACGTCTCGATACCACAGATCAGGTTTGAAGCCCTCGTCTCGTCCTCTGCGTCTGCGTACCGCCTTCCAAAGGCTGTGCTGCCTGTGCTGCCCCGTCTCAGTCCCCTCTCTTCCCACGCCCCAAGGGGAGAGGAGAGGTAAGTGTAACCGGACGAAGTCGTGGCGATCGTTCCTAGTTATGCCTGTATGATGTGCAATTGTCCACTCCCACAGTGCTCCTGGTTCCTTAGGCCTATGTAGGCTCTATCATTGCTTGTCTCTTGTGGTCCGCCAATATTTTTCTATTTATCTGGCATGAGTTCGCACCTTTCTCATCATTGTTTCCCTTCTTTTTTTTCTCTCTTTCCTCTTCATCCGCTGGCGCCTCTTTCTTCTTCGTCTTCTTCATCTTTTTCACTTCTTCCACAAGCTGTATTTTGACTTTCAGCTGCCGGTCAGCCATACTTTCTTTATTTCCGCTTTATTCATAAGTTTTTTTCTCTCTCTTTTTTCATTTCATACTTTCTGTGAAACTTTCGCAAACTCTCTCAATACCCCTGCTATACCACCACCTCCCTCAAAATGCATACTACATCTCTGGTTCAGCTGGTCCTTGGCGGCCTCGCTGCCTCGTCTGCTGCTAATGCCTTCCAGCCTGCGGCTGGCGGTGCTTTCAAGGCCCTGTCTGCTCGCCAGATGGCCTCCCTGCTGGCAATTGCCGTCCCGGCAATGGCTGCCCCTATGATCCCCAGCGAGATCGACTCCCGCTCGCCGCATCACGCTGGCAAGAAGACCAAGGCCAAGAACGCTCGTGACATTGACGAGATCGAGTCTCGCGAGCCCCACCATGCTGGCAAGAAGACTAAGGCCAAGAATGCCCGTGATCTGGACAGCCTGCTGACGGGCCTTGAGGGTGCCACCGCCGGTGTTGTCAGCGGTGTTACCGACACTATCCTCGCCCGCGAGCCCCACCATGCCGGCAAGAAGACCAAGGCCAAGAACGCCCGCGACGTCGAGGAGATCGAGTCTCGGGAGCCTCACCACGCTGGCAAGAAGACCAAGGCCAAGAATGCTCGCGACGTCGAGGAGATCGAGACCCGCGAGCCTCACCACGCCGGTAAGAAGACCAAGGCCAAGAACGCCCGTGATGTCGAGGAGATTGAGTCTCGGGAGCCCCACCACGCTGGCAAGAAGACCAAGGCCAAGAACGCCCGTGACGTCGAGACCGAGCTTGACACTCGCGAGCCTCACCACGCCGGCAAGAAGACTAAGGCTAAGAACGCCCGTGACGTCGAGACTGAGATTGAGGCCCGTGAGCCTCACCACGCCGGCAAGAAGACCAAGGCCAAGAACGCTCGTGATGTCGAGGAGGAGGCTGAGCTTGAGACCCGCGAACCCCACCATGCTGGCAAGAAGACTAAGGCTAAGAACGCCCGCGACGTTGAGACTGAAATCGAGACTCGCGAACCCCACCACGCTGGCAAGAAGACTAAGGCTAAGAACGCCCGCGATGTCGAGGAGGAGGCCGAGCTTGAGACCCGCGAACCCCACCATGCTGGCAAGAAGACTAAGGCTAAGAACGCCCGCGACGTTGAGGAGGCCGAGCTTGAGACCCGCGAGCCTCACCACGCCGGCAAGAAGACCAAGGCCAAGAACGCTCGTGACGTCGAGACCGAGATCGAGACCCGTGAGCCTCACCATGCTGGCAAGAAGACCAAGGCTAAGAACAACTAAACAACCAAACCTACAAACCAACCTACGAATCAACAAAAAAATAGAGGCCTTTCACTCACGACTAGCACCTTGGCCTCATCAGCTTGGAGCTCATGATGGATAAGGATGGGGAAGGGGCGGGAGGGATTCGATTCTTTATCTCGTCCCGACTCTATACCTCGTGCCTTTTAATGATATTATTTGTGTTTATAGCCTGTTGCGTCTTTTCCTTGCTTGTTTTCTATACTTCTTGTATCTTTCCTTCTGTACCGTTTACTCTCTAGTTTTAGCAAGGTGGACTGGCTAGATGCAGGGAAATACAATCTTTATTGAGTCTTAATATAATTTTCAAACCACCTCTTGATATCTGGACACCCTGGTGACTAACTAACTCGAGCTTCATTTGACGCACTTCGTCTCCGATGTTCGTCTCGGCGATATGCTACTTTTGCGGCGACTCTGGTCACCCGACGCCCAGCATATATATGCATACGGTGTGAGATATTAGCTTTGAATATCGTATCGCGACCACGCGACTGGTCAATACCTATCCCACAGCTCACTCGCAGCATGTATAATGCATGCAGGGTGTTTTTCAGCTGCAGCTCACACGGAGCCTGAGGAACCTGAAGAACCTGAAGAACTCGAAGAACCCAACGAACCCAAAGAAAGGACCTAGCAGGTGCATACAGATAAACTACAAGAGTACACAACAGATGTCGGCTCTATGAAACATTGCGTGTCCAGAGCTGCCGAAAGCTGCAAGCTCTTGCAGTGATTCTGTGCCTCCACTCATCTCCCTAATGTCCTTAGTGCCCTCTTCGGAACTTGTTGACCGCGCCACGCGAAACAACACAAACGACAGGGGCTCCGATCGCTGTGCAAGCTTCCACGTGATAGCACGCAGCTCCGTGGTCCTAACGAAAAGCCGCCATATAGCAGGGTAGAGTATGTAAGCAAGACATGATTCCCCTTTTTCATTTCTCCGTATTGACTCGACACATTCTGCTGTCTTTCTTTTTAGACTCCAGGGCAACACACGCACTCGCTTGTCACAAGCATACTTACACACTTATGGACACTCTGTTTGCTGGTGGTTCACTCACAGACACTCATAGACACTCTCCACTAGCAAGTGGCTCACCTTTGCTAGACACCCTCTCACCATGCGCCTACTGAACACATTTTGTGTTTCCCAGCGTTGTTATGCGTCATGATGTTAGAGACCGGCTTGTTTCCCCTGTGAGACGAACGGGGCTCTTATTGGCTGTCTCTCCGGCCCTTACCAAACATTACCCCCTTGCTCACACAGCTAGTCATGTGTATTAGGTGCTATTGCTCTGTTTGCCATGCAAGCAAGAGGGCTGCCGCTACTTCTAGGCATGCCTGTGCATAGCCTAGAAGATTGTTTAAGGATGTTTCTATTCAATTGCGTTATTACTTTCAACACTGGCTGGTGCATGCCCGATGCCGATCACATCAGTCGGCGGTGTGTTTCGGTGTGTTTACGTTAATGTGTGTAATATACATTTGTCGTTTTGACCGCCCTGCCATGCTACATCGTTTTTATGCTAAGATAGAAGGGGACAGTATGCAATCAGACATAAATCAATAAACGAGAAGACTCTACCTAGAGGCGATGAGACGGCTGACAGGCTCGGCGGCAAAAAGGACACTTTTGAGGAAGATGTAGTAAGCTGAGCCCGGGGACCAACAGGACTAGTTCAACAGAGAAGGCCGAAGCAACAAAAGAAGCAAGCATAGTTAAGAAGAAGGAAATAGTACGCAAACTAGAAATGAGAGCACATGTGATGGGACAAAGACGGAAGCGAAAAGCGCAATGGGAAGGCAACAAGAAGAAACAGCTGCGGTTGAGGCAAAGTATACTTTGGCAATGTACCTCGAACCATCGTCCTGTCACACACACCCATTCCATTAGCTTGAAAAGATGGGCCCGTGACACAGAATACTCGATAGGCGTATCTCACATCACTCGCAAAGGCTGCGTGCACAGTGAGAGCTCTCGGGTGCTTGCCTTTTCCAGGGCAACACACTGTGCACCGGCTTGTACCCTACGGAGAAAGATACCTGTGCGGGATACCTGGGCCCAACGTGTGGCCAATACGGAGTAGGAGTGGGCCCGCCCCTGTGCTTAATGTAAATGTACAAAGCGGAAGGTACCTTGTATACTGCGGAGCCACCTGCTGTGTGCGTGTACTCCGTATGGGGCCTGGGGCATATCAAGGACATGTAAATACGTATTTCCCAGCAGGTACGCCGGTACGCTGCCGGGCTACATACTGAGCAGATGTACTCCCGTACTCATGGGGCTCCTTCCTTGCTGCCTGTTTTGCCCGCTGGCTCAGGGCGCGCCTTCCCCCAATCCATAGCCCCGCTTCTAGCACGTAGCCCCACTATGTCTACTACTCCATACCTGTCGCAGCGAGCGAATAGCAGGGACAGAAAAAGGGAAAGAAAGTACAACGAAAGAAAAAGAAATGGAAGCAAAGTGAAAGGAAAGAAGGGAAGCTGGTGCTGGCCATTGTGTTTCCGGCCAGTACGCACGGCCCCCACAGGGTGTCTTTGCGCTACTGTGCAAAATCGATACAAAGTACATCTGCGAAAGAAGCAAGACAGGCAGGCGCGCTAGTCGATAAACTCGATAAACTAGTATTTTATTATATGAATAATCTCTAAATTTAATACCTAGCGAGACTCAGAAACAAAGTGTCAGTGCACACTGCACGGAGTAATGTACGTCGTCGGCCAGGAACATTCGCATCACGTACATAAGCTACTTGTCTGTTTCTGTGTCATGATATCGGCAGTACATACATCTAGGCTGACGCCGTACTCGTATTTCATCCTACATCACCATCTGCATCTCACACCGCAATCTTCTCCGCGAGCCCCAAGAGGCCAGCGTCGCCGACCAGCCCATCACGGGCTCTGCCCCTCCTCGTAGCTTGCATTGCATCTTGCTGTTCTATTCCTGTGCTCGTTCGCCGTTTTCTCGGATCTACTGAGCTACTCCGTATTTCCCTCTTTCCTCTTCCTCTTTCCCTCGCCCAGATTGTCATAAGCATATTAAACCGACAAAAATGGCATCGATAAATTATACGCGCTAGCCTAAACGGGACACCTGGTAGCCCCGTCGTCTGAAGCTCTAACTACTTACGGAAGCCATGTACCGCGCTCCCTTATTCTCTTTCATCCTTATTCTTTATTTCTAATTTACCGATTTGATCGGCTTCCTTCGATTTCCTTCCTTCCCTCCTCTCTGCCTCTCAAACACGACAGCACCGGATCCACCTCCCACTACCTCCACCCAGAGCCACCCCCCTCCCTATGCTTCTGCACTAATGTGAGATACATGCGCTCACACGGTAGAGACCAGTATTGACTTCAGTCGTTGCTCCTCTAGCCTGCGCCTTTGTGTAGCGTGCCTTCTTCGTTCTTAGCTCCTCGCCTTCCACGCCAGTCTCTAACTATATTTACGGAGTACTGCAACTGGGTTGCTCCTTCCGCGCGCGCCCAGCCCAGCGCTCCTTCCCTCTCAGAAACATCGCCAAAGAAAGAACCCCATTCCGTTCTACACCTCTAAAGTCTACCGCTCGATTTTTTCCCCTAGCTATTTTCTTCCACTTTTCTCTCTCCTTCTCTTTTCTTCTTCCTCCTGCTTCCACCTCTCCTTCACCTCTTCCCCTTCGCATATCGCACCATCCCCCCAAACCTCTACGCATCCGCTTTTGTGTTTCTCTTCCCTTTCTCGGTATTGCCCAGCGTCGGTCCTCTCCCTTCCCTCTCGCACCGTGATTCACTTCATCGGAAGGGGTGACTTCCTCTGTTCAGCCTGCGCTTCGCCGTCTCCTCCTCTCACCGTGCACCGGCATCGCCACCATCGACGATCTCGCATCGCGTACCCTTCCATCATCATCGTGTTCGATTCCATCGATCCCTTTGTCTCTTCCTAGCGCGCGCGCAGCTTCTGTCTCCTCTTGGACCACCGCGACTCGACTACAGAGCCCCCCTCCCCATCGCATCGCGTCACCGACAGCTCCCCGCGCATCTTCCTGCCATCGGTTTGTCGATCCACTTCATCGAGACCCCAAAGTCAGCATCCATCGGCTTCGACGCATCGACTACCCATCGACTCGTCGCTCCTTGACACCACTTCTTCAACATCCTTCCTCTTATCGACCCGGCAACCCCCCTTCGTCGCATATCATGTCTATGTACGGCGGTGGCCACCGCGGGATGGGTGCTGTCCCCCCTAACAATGGCGGCGGCCGGCTTAACGAGCTTCTCGACCAGGTCAGATCTGAGTTCGAGACCCAGATGCGCTCCAGCGAGAACTACGAACACCAGAGTAAGCAAGCTTCCCAAGCTATTTCTATTTCATCGCCATTGGCACAGCTCCGTGTCTATGCGGCCAATGGCGCGCTGTCTCCATCTTCTGTTCATACTCGTTGCTAACTTTGCCTCCTCGCAGTTCAAGCTCAGGTTAACGAGATGCAGCTCATACGTGAGAAGGTCTACGCCATGGAGCAGAACCACCTCAGCCTCAAGCAAAAGTAAGAGACAGTACACCCAAGCACGCCTCGATGCATCCAGTACGATGCGCCGGAGAGACAACTACATACGTTGATACTCGTTGCTAACACGCGCTTCCTAGATATGAGGATGAAATTGCACTTCTTCGTCGCCAGCTTGGCGACCGAGGCGGTGCCCCCCAGGGCCCTATGAGCGGTCCTCCTCAGCACGGCGGCCCGCCCCAGCCCCCAAACCTTGGCATGGGCAGCAACGTCTTCGCAGCCATCATCGCTGGACAGGGCGGCCAGGCCGGTCTTGCTCCCCCGCCTCCTCCTCAGGAGCAGCCTCCCCAGCACCAGATGCAGCAGCAGCCGCCCCCAGGCCTGCAGGGCCCGCCGCCGCCGCCTCCCCCTCCCCCCTCCCAGCAAAACCCCTTCGGCCAGCAGCAGTACGGCCAGCCGCCATCGGGCCCCTTCCCGTCGCAGCCCCCGCCAAGTAACTCGCCTGGTCCCGCCAAGCGCCCTATTGGTCGCCCTCCCGCAGGCGGCCCTGCTACTCCCCAGATCAACACCCCGGTGCCCTATCCTGGCCCGGGCCAGTCTCCCCAGGTCTCGTCGCACCCCACGCCTGACCACGCCCGCATGCAGATGGCTCCCTCGGGCCACAACAACAACTCACTCGGTGACCTTGACCCTGAGCGTCTGCCGGCTCACTACAAAAAGACCCGTGACGACTGGTTTGTTATCTTCAACCAGCAGGTCCCTCGCGTCCTGGACGTCGACCTAGTCCACTCGCTTCAGCATGAAAGCGTCGTGTGCTGTGTTCGCTTCAGCGCTGACGGCAAGTACGTCGCAACAGGCTGCAACCGCTCGGCCCAGATCTACGATGTTCAGACTGGTGAGAAGCTGTGCGTTCTCCAGGACGATACCGTCGACGTTTCTGGCGACCTGTACATCCGCAGCGTGTGCTTCAGCCCTGATGGCAAGTACCTCGCCACTGGTGCTGAGGACAAGCTGATCCGTGTTTGGGACATCCAGAGCCGCACCATCCGCAACACCTTTGCCGGTCACGAGCAGGATATCTACTCTCTCGACTTTGCCCGCGACGGACGCACGATTGCGTCCGGTAGTGGCGATCGCACCGTCCGTCTTTGGGACATTGAGAACGGCCAGAGCATCCTGACCTTGACGATTGAGGACGGTGTCACTACTGTCGCCATCTCCCCTGACACAAAGTACGTCGCTGCTGGTTCGCTCGACAAGAGCGTGCGCGTCTGGGACATCCAGCACGGCTATCTCGTCGAGCGCTTGGAGGGTCCTGACGGCCACAAGGATAGTGTGTACAGTGTCGCCTTCTCGCCAAACGGCAAGGACCTCGTCAGTGGCAGTCTCGACAAGACCATCAAGATGTGGGAGCTTGCCTCTCCCCGCGGCATGCCCAACCAAGGCCCCAAGGGCGGCCGCTGTGTCAAGACGTTCGAGGGCCACCGCGACTTTGTTCTGTCGGTTGCGCTTACGCCTGACGCATCCTGGGTCATGTCTGGCTCAAAGGACCGCGGCGTGCAGTTCTGGGATCCGCGCACTGGTAACACCCAGCTTATGTTGCAGGGACACAAGAACTCGGTCATTTCAGTCGCACCCAGCCCAACGGGTGGCTACTTTGCCACAGGCTCTGGTGACATGCGTGCTCGCATTTGGTCGTATGGCCGCTACCACGGCCAGTAGATGGAACGGCTTGGGGTTGACTCCTAGACACGCTGGCTTCTTTTTACCGTCATAGGGGATACCCAAAGGACAGCAAGACGAGCCGTGTGCACTGTGTCACTCCATTTTCTTTTCTGTCTGTGGTATCCTTATGTGTTTGGTGTCTTTCCTTTTTACCTGTTGTGCGTTATGTGGTTACTTTGATTCCTTCTTTTCTTGTCGTTAACTCTCCTTGTCTTGTTATAACCCTTGGGACCTCGCAGTGGCTTATTTATTACCTATCTTCATCACTTTTCTCTATTTCCTTGTCCCGGTTATGTTCCTTGGTTGGACGTTCTCTATGTCTCTGCCTTTGTATGTCTCTACATACCTGTCGTCACCACGCCTCCTGGCCTTGTTGTCTGCTGATCGAGAGAAGTATATGCCGTTTGTTCATTTGCTTTCCTCTTTTCTCTTTTCCCTTTTCACTTTTCCCTTTTCACTTTTCCCTTTTTCATTTGCTGTTTATTTGACGGAAGAAATGGCGTTTTGTTTACTTTGGAAGGGAAAGAAACGTAAAGTTTTTAGTTACAAATACAACCTATAAAACCCAAACCCAGGTATGTGTCGGATGGTTACCATAGCCGAGCATAGCAGATCATACATATGTCAATGCACTTGGATAGTAAAGTATGTCGCTATATTGGGTATCGTGTCTATGGTGTGCAATGAAGGAAACAAAATGAGAGAAAGCAAAGCTATAGCAGACCGCTAAACAAATCATCAAACTCGTCACCGCGCTTCCGCTTCTTTTTCTTGTCTCTGCTCTTGTCCTTTTCTCTGTCCTTCTCCCTCTTTTCCTTCTTCTCCCTTTTCTCACTTTTCTCACTTTTCTCACTTTTCTCGTTTTTCTCCGTCATCTCCGTCATCTCCTTTGTCTCCTTGTCGCCTGCCTCTGATGCTTGCGCAGGCTTTGTCTTCTCCGTCGTCTCCTTGACGTCCTCGTGCTCTGTGGTGGTGCGACCTTGGTCTTCGACAATCTTCCGCTTCTTCTCGGCATGTGGTTTTGGGCCGTGTTTATCGGTTGACTTTAGCGTGGCGACTGTACCTGGCGCAGAGGCAGCGGCCAGCTTGGGCACGTCCTCTTCGCTATCGTCTTTCCGTGCACGCTTCTTGAGTCTGCTGACAGACGCTGACTTTGCAGTATTGCCGCCAGTCTCGTCATCGCGCGAGATAGCGACGCCAAAGTCAATGTCGGGTAGGCTGCGGGAGGCACTCTGCTTGCC
This sequence comes from Ophiostoma perfectum, assembly GCA_029298845.1. Classification (NCBI taxonomy): domain Eukaryota; kingdom Fungi; phylum Ascomycota; class Sordariomycetes; order Ophiostomatales; family Ophiostomataceae; genus Ophiostoma; species Ophiostoma perfectum. The sequence continues at coordinate 48,214 of JANSLV010000091.1, read as the reverse complement.
GGTGTCTCTGGAAGCAGAGGTAGGAGGAGCGGCGGTTTTGGCGCCAGTCTTGCTGTCAGCGGCATCGGCCGCGTCTGCCGTGATGCCAAGGATGCGCTCAATGTCATTCACTGCCGATTGCACCTGTGCCAGAACACCAACCAGCAGCAGCCCGAGCGGCGCAAACTGCTTGTCGGCAACAAGTCGTGAGAAGGCGAGGTACACCTTGGGCACGAGTGCGCGCGTGTCGCCAACGCGGCTTGTTATCCTTTTGATGCCGTGTGCTTTGTCGGCATTTTGAACGTCTTCGAGCAGCCTCGTGACGGCGCGTCGCAGCTGGCCAAATGATGGCCACCAGTAGGTCGAGACGCGATGCTGGTTCTTGTGGCGGCGATGCAGGCCGTGCAGCAAAACGGCAGTGTCGTCGAGATGCTCAGCAACGCCAGAAAAGGATGCAGTTTGCGTTGGAGGCGGTGGTGGCGGTGCTACCGCTCTTTTTGTAGATATCTGTTTTGTCGCCATGGTGTGTTGCCTGGCAGAGACGAGGTCAGAGTGAAGCTCTCGTTGGAGGCGACGAGAGATAGCACCTCATAAAAAGTTACCGCCTTATCCTTATCAGCCAGCCTTATCGATAAGATATGCACGTGTAGATAGCGCGGGCAGGGGCGACTGTCCCAGGCCGAGATTTAGATTTTCAGCGACGAGCGATTCGCGGCGGCGGGGGTGGGGTCTTTTCTCTTTTGTCGCGGCAGAAAAGGTTGTAAGAGGACAATTAGGACAATAAGGAAAATTTTATAATAGTACGCATTGCGGGCGTATCAGAGGCATGTATTATGTATCATAGCCTGCGTTAGCCTTGCGCGAACTTTTTTCTGGAGATGGACGGGAAAAAATACAGAGAATAAAAGAAGAAAGAACTCCCTCCTCCGCTCCTTCCCTCTTCTAATGGACGACGTTAGACCATCGGTCCATCCGGCGATTGCAGCTGCACGACGACCTCCAGCGGTCGTTTGTCTCTTGATCTCTTCTTGATCCTTTCTCCTGCCTCTTCTTTCTTTCCCTTCCCTTTTTCACTTATACCCATCATGTCTTCGATCACTGTCCTCCTCGTTGGCAACGGCGGCCGCGAGCACGCTCTGGCTTGGAAACTCGCCCAGTCGCCCCGCGTCGCCCGTATCCTGGCCGTCCCCGGTAACGGCGGCACTGCCTCGAGCTCCAAGGTCCAGAACATCTCTGCGGATGTTGCTACCGCCGAGGACTTTGATAGCCTCGTGCGCCTTGCCCAGAGCGAGAACGTCGGCCTCGTTGTGCCCGGCCCCGAGGCCCCTCTTGTCGACGGCATCGAGAGCCACTTCCGCGCCGTTGGCATTCCCTGCTTCGGCCCCTCCAAGGAGGCTGCCATCCTCGAGGCCAGCAAGACCTACTCCAAGGACTTCATGCAGCGCTACAACATTCCCACTGCCGCCTACCGCAACTTCTCCGACTACAACGCCGCCTGCCGCTATGTCGAAGAGCTTGTGCCTGCTGACCGTGTCGCCACCGAGGGCAGCGCTCCCGCTGTTGTCATCAAGGCCACCGGTATCGCTGCCGGCAAGGGTGTCATCCTGCCCTTCACCCGCGTTGAGGCCCTCGAGGCTCTCAAGAGCATCATGGTCGACCTGGAGTTCGGTGCCGAGGCCGGCTCTGAGGTTGTCATTGAGGAGTTCCTCGATGGTGACGAGCTCAGCATCCTGACCTTCTCTGATGGCTACACATTCAAGTCCCTGCCTGCTGCCCAGGACCACAAGCGCATCTTTGACGGTGACCTGGGTCCCAACACTGGTGGCATGGGCTGCTATGCACCCACCAACCTGGCCACGCCCGAGCTGCTGGCCCGCATCGACCGCGAGGTCCTTGCACCCACCTTTGCCGGCATGCGCAAGGACTGGAAGCCCTTCCGCGGTCTGCTGTTTACCGGCCTCATGATTGCCCCCGACGGCACGCCCCGCACTCTCGAGTACAACGTCCGCTTCGGTGACCCCGAGACCCAGACCGTTCTGCCCCTGCTGTCGGCCGATACCGATCTGGCCGAGATCATGCTGGCTTGCACGAGCGGCTGCCTCGACTCGGTTGACATCAAGATCGAGAACAAGTTCAGCGCCACCGTTGTCGTCGCCTCGGGTGGCTACCCTGGCTCGTACGCCAAGGGTACCTCCATGCAGGTTGCCGAGCCTGCTGCTGGCTCTGGAATCACCGTGTTCCATGCTGGTACCAAGCGCTCTGCAGCTGGCGAGCTCCAGACTTCTGGCGGCCGCGTCATTGCCGCCAACGCTACGGCCGAGTCCCTTGAGGCTGCCGTTGCCAAGGCCTACAGCGAGGGCATTCCGCTTATCAAGTTCGACAACATGCACTTCCGCAAGGATATTGCCCACCGTGCTTTCCGCAAGAACAAGCCCGCCGCCGCCGTCGCATCCATGTCCTACGCTGAGGCTGGTGTCAGCATCGAGGCCGGTAACGCTCTTGTTGAGCGCATCAAGAAGGCTGTCGCCTCTACTGCCATTCCCGGCGCTGATGCCGAGATTGGTGGCTTCGGTGGTGAGGTTGACCTGAACAAGGTTGGCCTGCCTGCCAACTCTTCTTCCCTGCCCATCCTGGTCGGTGCCATTGATGGTGTCGGTACCAAGCTCAAGATTGCCCTGACCATGGGCAAGCACGACACCGTCGGTATCGATCTGGTTGCCATGAACGTCAACGACCTTGTCGTTCAGGGTGCCCGCCCCCTCATGTTCCTCGACTACATTGGCTGCAGCAAGCTGATCGGCGACATGGCTGCTGCCTTTGTTGAGGGTGTTGCTGCCGGCTGCCGTGACGCTGGCTGTGCTCTCGTTGGTGGCGAGACTGCTGAGATGCCCGGCATGTACCAGGATGAGGAGTACGACGCTGCTGGTGCCGCTATCGGTATCATGCAGCCCGAGGTCCGTCTGCCGCGTCTGTCGGAAATGACTGTCGGCGATGTCCTTCTGGGTGTTGCCTCGAGCGGCGTGCACTCCAACGGCTTCTCTCTGGTGCGTCGCATTGTCGACCGCGCCGGTGTTGCCTACTCCGACGCTGCTCCTTGGGCCACCACGCCCGCAGGCCAGTCGGTCGGCGAGGCTCTGCTGACTCCCACCCGCATCTACGTGCGCTCGCTGCTGGAAGTCGTTCCCTACGTCAAGGGTTTGGCTCACATCACTGGCGGTGGCCTCACGGAGAACGTGCCGCGTATGCTGCCCGACCACCTGGCTGCCGACATTGACGTCGCTGCCTGGCCCGTGCCCCCCGTTTTCGCGTGGCTGCGCCAGCAGGGCAACGTCACCCCCACTGAGATGGGCCGCACCTTCAACAACGGTATCGGCATGGTCGTTGCTGTCGCCCCTGCTGAGGCCGAGCGCGTCACCAAGATGCTCCAGGCTTCCGGCGAGACCGTCTTCACGATCGGTCAGCTGGTTGCTCGCGAGACTGAGGGCTGCGTGCTCAAGAACCTCGAGTCGTGGCAGTAAACGTAACGAAAAAAAAAATATGGGTTGGAATTAAGGTTTCGGTTTTTTTTATTAGCATCGGGTTGTTTGGATCTCATGGGACGTTTTCAATTTTTATACAATCATCTTCGCAACTAAAACTGGCGCAAGCATATTATGTAGGGAACTTAGGAAAGACAAAAACAATATAAAATAGTCTTGATACCAGAACGAGCTGTCGCATAAGTACATGGGGATTAAACGTCCCAACAAATGCATGTATATATATATATATCTGAGCTATACTATGGTCATTATCCAATATGCTAGTTGTACTGTATGCCGGATATAAGTACGTAGAAAGAGAAAGCAGGTAAAGAGATGCCAAAAAAGAGAACCAAGGATATAATGGTTGCTAAGAACGACGCAGCAAGGTATTAGTCGATAAAAGCAGGTATTGGGCAGTGGCCTGAATGCGGCTTTACTCCACGCCGATGAGGCTCTTGGGGAGGAAAGACCAGACAGTGCCAATGATGGAAATGACAATGGACAGGGCCAGAATGGTGCCCTGGAAGAGCTTGTCGTGGTACGACAGCTCATGGCTGAAGAGCTTGAGATGGAAGAGGATTGGCAGCGTGACACAAATGGTGAAGCACAGCGCGCTGCCCATGAACGCCATAATGCTGTCAAAGGCAGGGAAGAGGATCGCGATAACCAGGAACGCGAAGATAGTCACAACGCGGATGGCGATGCGAGCAATACCGCGGAAGTACATAGACCGGCCAACAAGGATAGGCGCATCCGTGGCAACCGACTGCTCGTGCATGCCGGTGAGAACCTCGACAGTCGTGATGATCGGCCGCGCGTTAAGCGGGATCTTGGTGAGCGGAATGATGCCGATGAAGATGCAGAGGAAGACGGTGAGCACGCGCGAGTAGCCCGAAGTCGTCAGGATGTTGGCCGTGATCTCGTCCTTGACGTCGTCGCCGAACATGAGAAGACCAGCAACGGCCGTCACAGTATCGAGCATGTACTAAGAGGGGTTAGTAGGAGGCCAATTTGAAATGAGCAGACAGAAAGGGAGCAACATACTGTGAACGAAAAGGTAACCTTGACTGCCTTGGCATACTTGTAAGGATGTCTCATATCGCGGTAGATCTATGCTGTCAGTACTTGAAGTCCAAAGGTAATTTGCAATAGCCGGCTGTGGACTCACGTTGGGAAACACGCTATGACCGCCCCACGGCGACATCAAAAGACCAAAGGACAGAGGCAGGGTCAGCCAGTTGGCTGGGAAGAGGTACGTGACGGCAGGCTCAATGAGCGAGCCAGGCGTCGTCTTCTTCGTGAGGCCATCAATAACCACAATGGAAACAACTGTTTGGTTAGCCATGCACTAAGTCAGATAGATTCAAGGGCGCGGACTTACTGCTGAAGCAGGACACAATACCAATAATGCTTGTGACACTGAGAAGGCGCATTGGCAAGAAGTTGAGCGGGATCATGACGAGACAACACAGCGACTTCCACTCAATGATGGTCAGCATTCCTGGGAACAAGAGATCCAGCGAGTCGGCAAACAGCACGATCAGCGCCACACATGCCGCCATGAGCTCAAGCGTAAACAGTAGACTTGTGACGAGACGCGCGCGGGGGCCAAAAGAGATAAAGGCAAGATCGGAAAATGTGATGACGGCCGGGTCCAGGTCCATGCACTTGGCCAGCAGACGTGCCGTGTAGGAGGTAACGGCCGCCGCCAGGAAGAGAATGGTCATACCACAAATCCAGCCAGCGTACTTGATGCCCATGGGCAAACTCAGTAGTCCAACGCCAATAAGCACATTAATCGAGTTGAAAATAGTCTGGGGTAGTGTCGACTGGCCCTCGACCGTCAGAATGATCTTGCCATCCTCCTCGACCTCTTTGACCAGAATAGCCGGGCGCTCGCCGTCGGTGTGCGGCACTGCCGTAGCATCCAGGAGCGGAGTTTGCTCAGGCTGGTGCTGATGTTGCTGCTGATGTTGGCTTTGTTGCTGGTGCCACATCGAACCGGCCTGGGCCATGGAGGCAGCTTGGCTACCCGGGCCTACGCGGCCGGCCATAGCACCGTAGCTAAGTGCAGCTGGCGAGCCAATAGATCCGTAGCGGCCGCCACTGCGGTAGGACCGGTACGAGCCATAGCTTCCGGCAACTTGGGATGAGGAGTCAGCGCCGCCCTCGGCTGCAGACGAAGCTGCGGCCGAAGCGGCAGCCAGGTGTGGTGGCCATGCAAAGATAGAAGAAGTGCTTCCGGCACGGAACAGACGTGTTGGCTCGTTCGAGTCGAGGAGGCCTTTCCGCTCCGCTGCCGGTCCACCCTCGTGATCCTCATCATCTGCCTGTTGTCCGTCAAGGGGGGCAGCTCCCGACATGCGAGGACTTTCCGCATCTGAAGGGGCATTTAGCGACACTGCCTCGGACGATGAGCCAAGCACAGAGGAACTGCCAGCTTCGAGATGCTGGCGCAAAATAGATAGATACGGTGGCGGCGTTTCACGGAATGAACCAGGCTCGCCGCCTGCTTCGCTCATGCCATCTCCATGTGGGCCGAAAATGGGCTCCTGGTCGGCAGCAAAGATAAACGACGGCCGCTGCGGGATAACTTCGGTAAAGTTAGCGGCACGCTGGAAGCTTCGAGTGAACGACCGGATACTGTTGACACCACCAATGTCGGTCAGGGCAGCAAGTCGTGCGCCGACAGACGACCGTCTACGCCGTAATGGCGGCCAGTGAGGGTTGTGACTGCCGGCACCGCCTTCAGCATCATAGGGATCCCGCTCGTCGTCGTCGTCTGGCAGTTGTGAGTTGGCATCGTCGTCGCCGGCGCCGCTGCCCTGTCTGTAGCGCCGTCCGGCGAACTGCACACTCCGGAAGCCGGCGGAGGAAACGCTACCGGGGCGGAACGGCGAATCTGTAACGGCCGAGGTCGAGAAATCGGGAGTAGCCGCCTGTGGTCTCGAGGAAGGAAAGTCGTCGCCACCGGGGGCGTTTGGTGCTGCCATTGGTGAGAGGTGGGCGATGAGGGGTGAATTGCCCGCTGAGCTGTGAAAGTGCTGGATAGAACAGAGCTGTCTAAGCACGAGGACCTCTGAAAATATCAAAAGTACAAAGAGAGGAAACTGTAACCGACAGGCCTGGGTAGCTCCTTCCTTGACTCCTTGCCTGTTTTCTTCCCCTCTGTTTCTTTTTGGCAGTGCTTCGCTTGGTCGCGGCTTTAATATGATATCATTTCCTTGCTAGGTTTCCTTGCCTGAGCAGAAATTAGACGAAGGGGCAAGCTCAAGCGCAAACCTTGATTCGCGACCAGGACGCGTTGAATGGGGATTGATGAGAGGGCAATGGGACAAAGAAACAAATATGTCCAAAAATGAAGCAAATGCCAATAGAGAAAGGAAGGGCAGGAAAAAGAAAGGAAGGAGCAAAAATATTGAAGACCTGGATAGGAAAGAGGAACCCGCGACGATGAAAACGGAAGGAACAAGAGAGACAAGACGAAAGAGGAGCAGGAGCGACGGGTCGGATCAGAGATAGATCAGAGCAGAAAAGAGGGACTCGAGCGTTCTCCATCCAGTGATAAACAAGTCGAAAAAGAGAGGAGCAGCGAGAAGATAGACGAGACGAGTCCACAGTATGGAGATAACGGCGAATGTAATTCTGGGCTCATTGGCTCGAGTTATTGAAGAGCAGGCTGACGATGCCAGGGAGAATTGGCAAAATTGGCAAGAGATAAAGAGTCACGAGACTTGCTGCTTAGATTTTCAATGAGAGCTGAGATGCCAACGGAAGGAACGATCGAGAGGGAAAGAAAGTAGAGATTGTAGGATGCAGGAAGTGGCACTGAGCGCCTACTCGTGCAGACAAAGATAACAGATAAGATCACGGATCGGGGCTGATACCGATGGTCAGGCCATGCGAAAAAGGCAGGCGCGTTACATAATATTTCAACAGACAGTTCACGATCTGCCACTGTCAACTATGGCGAGCATCATCCCTGGTATCTTGTCGTCGCTCGTCGCTCGCTGCAGTCCTTTATCATATTGATCCCTCTTACACGTATTACGTTTATCCTCTTCGCGCTGGCCCCTTCCCTTTGCCTCTATCCGCCATTATTAATTATTATGTCGTGCCCTTTACTAACAAAACGGTCGGCCCCGTTGTCGTTATCTTTTAGCGCCAGGTACAAAAGATGCAGAGACATTTACATGCATTTATTCTAGATTTGCAAGACATCTATGTGGATTTATAGAGAGCTGTACGGATTCTAGACGTTGCAGGCCATAATTTAGACGTTGCAGGCCATAAGGCAGCCCGTGATGTTCCTAGATCGAGATGCGAAAATATCGTGAACTCGGAATGCTTTGAAAGAAAAGAAGTTGCTATTCGCTCCCACCTTTTGACCTACTTGCTCTTATCTCATTCGTTTCGTCATAGCTGCACGAAGACGTCAACTTGTCTAAGCTTATCTATTCAGCGTTAAATTACAAGCCCGACCCATGCAAGCTGCAGGTAGATAAGAGACGTGCATAAAGCGCATGCATTGCTCTCGTGTAGGTCAGCTGCGGCTCCCATTGCCGACATGAGCTGCATGCCATCGATTAGTGATAATAATGTTGTCTTGTGTGAGATTCAGATCTCTTCTTCTGATATACTACGTAACGAGGCAGCATCATTGCCGATATCCACTAATAGCAACCGTGCAAGTGAGTGAAGAGACCAGAGGTTAATTGTTGAAATATAAGTAAATGCAAGAAGTCATCGCTTTGCTATCTAAGACTCCAACATAAAAAAAAAGGTTGCAAAGGGCAGGCTTGTCTGCCCCATGTAAACGCGTGCGGTGCCTGCACCGACGTATTGAGAGACCCTAGGGTCGCTCCCGGTCGATGCTGGCCCGGTCGATGCTGCTCCGCTCTTGTCCCCGGGCTAGACCGGCACTGGCAGCACTCTCGCCGACCCGCACCTCATCCTCTGGCACACCAACGCCGACACTTCCGGCCACACTGAGCATGCTTGTCACACGGCCACCGCCGTCACGGCGGCCAGTAATATTAGCACCGCCGGCTGGTGTCGCTGAAGGAGTGCCGTGTAGCGATGAGCCTGTCACAGAAGCACCCGACACTGCATTCACACTCGCGGTCGTGCTGACGCTTGTGCTGCGGCTTCGGCTGGTAGCCTGCGCCTGCGCCTGCTGGGCCGCCGAATGTGCCGCCTGTGTTTGTGCAGCGGCCTGGCGCTCAAGTTCACGGATCCGCCGGCGCAGCGCCTCATTCTCACGCCTGGCATTCTCCAGCTCTACCCGGTAGAACGCCGTGTCCTCGTAGCGAGCGGTTCCGGTGAGGATAGCAGGCGACGATATATCCCGGTCCCTCCCCGATCCAGGTATGGGGATAGGGCCTGGAGAGTTGGCACGGCTGCGGCGTGATGCTGTGCTGTTCTGTCGACTCAGGTTGGGAGCCGTTGGGCGGATTGGGGCTGGGGCTGTAATGCCGACAATAGACGGGGTGTTTGCGGCACCAGCTCCCAAGGACACACTGCCGCCGCCGCCCCCACCGCTCGTCAAGCTGCGCGTGCTGGCATTGGAATAGGTGCGGTTATGGCGACCCGTCGAAGATGGAATAGAGAAGCCCGTAGTGCCCGAGAACAGGTGGTCGGCCGCACCGTTTCCGGGAGCGCTCGACGACAGGATCGAAGTGGACTGTGTTTCGGACGCGCCAGCACTGGTTGATGACGTGTTTGAGACGACTGAGGCGTTTTGGGCACGCAGCAGCGTAAGCTCACGCGTCAGGCGGTTGACGACCGCCTCCTGCTCTTTTTCAAGCTGTGTATGAAGCTCCGCAGCAGTCAGCGGGCGCGGATGGCGCAGCGGGCCAGGACCACTGACATTCTCAGCAGTCGTAGAAGTAGGAGGAGGTCCGAATGGCGACGGGAGCGAGGACGACGAGTGGAGCCCTTGATTGGAAGGGAAGACATGAATCGATGAAGGGGACGCGGGAATCGGTGGAGGAGCCATTTGTGTCGGCGGAGAGGCTTGCGCCTGGTGTGCTGGTGAAAGTACCTGGGCAGCTGGGCCTGATATCGACGGAATAGCAGGAAGAGCGGCGGGCGATGTGCCCGAGGAGGAGGGATGACGGGAAGCTGCAAGGACCCGCGGTGATGGCGGGACAGAGTTGAGATCTGGCATGGTTTTAGGTCGGGATTCACAAGCTCTTTGTCCTTGGCAAGAAAAGTCAAAATCACAAAAGTTCAAATACTATCTCGAATCGAGGGAGGCTGCCTAATCTCCTAACGTCGTCTCACCCTTATCCCACCTTCATCATCGCCGCGAACAGCAGTCAGTTGCATGCACACGTGATTACATAACCCCACAGGAGCTGTCAAGAGCGGGGACTACTGGACGCTGTTTCTTATTTCTACACATCATCCCTGCACGCTCGAAGCATCGCAAATACTGACACGACTGAGTTCTACTTCTACACCCTTGGGCTATTGGGTCTCTTGTCTGCAGCTTGTATATACTTTCGACGAGACGACTTGATCCGGCTGATAGGCTTGTCTCTTACCCGCGTACTGGCGTTACGCGATAAAGGCACACGTATCACAAACCAGTTCCATTAAGTTCTCTTCTAATACGGCATGACCGGCTAGATGCCAGTTACCCCATATCGTCATTCTGTCGTAGAGATTGCGTACAAGCCGAATCATCAGATCGTGTACGAGTATTACGTCCTGGGCGTCATAGCTGCCGTGGATCCTCCACATAAGGCGGTCGACAGTTTATATACTGTATTCGCACTGTCCTCTATAGCACGAAGCGCATGCAGTGACGAGATATGATGCAATGAGAGGCGACACACCAAGTCAACCGCAACGCTTTGTTGCTTTGTTGCTCTTTCTCGATATCAGGATTTATAGTGGGAAGTAAAAGGACATGAGGCCGCTGGAGTAAGCTGCCATATATAAGACGTAGAGGGAGCTGCTGAGATCAGACTGATTCGTCTCTTCATCTCTGCTTCTTCATCTCGCCATCTCTTCATCACCGCTTCATCTTCATCTACATCTACTACCACATAGTCAACACCCCTCTATACACATATCAACATGCCTGAAGGACGCGAATCGCCGTCTCCGTCGCGCCTGACGGGCGCCCAGATCCACGACGCCACCGGCTCGGGCTCAGTCTCCGACAAGCCCCAGTCCACCAAGGATTGGAAGGACCAGCCCGTGAACAACGGAACAGAGGTATGTGCAGCATCGTACAGGTAGATGCAGACTTGACATGGGCAGCTGCTAACATCTGACAGGGCTTGGAATCGAACCCCAAGGGCCCTCTCGAGGATGAGGTCAAGCGCAAGTTTGACGGTGTCCTAAGAAAGTAAATGGAAATGGGACGAAAACAAAATAGCTAAGATAAAATACAATAATGGATGGGATGAAGCATCGTCTGGCGTATGCAAATTGATGTTTCTGGCTGAGTAATCGTGCCATAGTCGCCGGATTCTATATCTCAGTATTACAATCTAAACAGCTATGCTCAAATCCCATGGCAGAATCACCAGCTGGTTCATCATGCACTTTCTCAATAGTTTCGACAGTTTCACGTGTTATTCAAAAGATGACGTACTTGACGCTGCTCCTCAAGATTGACGACTGCCTGGCCAGCCGCCACCAATAGGCACGGCACATCATGCTTGTTGAGAATTGCTGCAACCTGATCGAATCTGGTGTGCTGGCCTCCGCACGTATCTTACGTTAAGATGGTAAGAACACAGCCACACCTACACAGCTGCAGTAGTAATTTGGAGCAGTGCCGAGTGCCTTCTATCTGAGGAAGACAGCAGGACAGCACGATCGCCGTGGTGTTCTGTTCTTCGATGTGCCATCTGCACAATCCATCTAGTTCTCCACTTTTGGCCCCGCTCTTTTGATCTAAAGGACCACTGCAGCTGAAAAGAGGGAGGACTGATGACGTTTGCTCGTCGTTAGTAGCAGAGCATTTGCCCCTCTTGGTATTCTGCTCGTCTCTGCTCATGCGTTTCGACGCTGTTCGACGCTGCAGTGCCTCGCTCTTGCTGCTTCTACAGTGTCGTCGTTCGCTCCTAGTCATTGCCATTTTAGTCAGGCTATGGACATGTGGACGGCCAGGTGCGTTGGGCAGAGAGGGGCAATCCGAAACCAAAACACAAGGAATGGACAAGCATTGTCGCCGGGTCTCTGTGGTCTCCATGGCAGCTCTGTCCATCGTATGGCTATGGCTGTAGGCTGCGTGAATTAAACCGGAGACAAGCCTGGAGGCCCCCTCTTTGAACAGCACTCACATCCTAGGTCGCAGCTATGCAGCGCAGGTAGCTTAGTGTTGCTCGTCGCCGGGCAAGACAAGGAATACAAAGCGGCACGAGTCGCAAGTAGAGTAAGGCAGGTTCCAATAAGTACTACTCCTGCCGCACATCACATAGCCTGACCTCCTCTTCTTTCTTATCCCTCCTCTTTCTGTTCCTTCTATTTCTTGATCCGTACATCGCCAGTCTTTTACATCAACACACCACATCACATCACATCACATCATCACCGTCAATATGGCTGCCCCCAACACCGTCACCGTCAAGAACATTGCGTCTGCGACCTCCGACAAGGAGATCAAGGACTTCTTCAGCTTCTGGTAAATATCTTTATCGCTTCATCTGTGAGGATATCAATATGGACTAACAAATACAGCGGCAAGATCACCGATATCCAGGTCGCCACCGAGGGCGAGGCCAAGTCTGCCACCGTCTCGTTTGAGAAGGACACTGCTGCCAAGACTGCCCTGCTGCTGAACAACACCCAGCTCGGCGCCAACCACATTACCGTCACCGGCACTCACACTGACGACGAGCCTGCCGCTACCGGTGCTGTTGCTGGCGCTGCTGCCATCCCGCCCCATGAGCGCGACTCGGACGAGCTGACCCAGGAGGAGAAGCCCCGCGCACGCATCTTCGCCGAGTACCTGGCCCACGGCTACGTTGTCGGCGATGCCGCTCTGGAGCGCGCCATTGAGCTCGACCACAAGCACGGCGTGAGCTCGCGCTTTGCTAGCACACTTACTCACCTTGACTCCAAGTACCACCCCAAGGAGCGCGCCAAGGCCACCGACCAGACTTACGGCATCACCACCCGCGCTAGCTCGCTGCTGACCGGCCTTGGCTCATACTTTGAGAAGGCCACCAACACTCCCAACGGCCGCCGCGTTGTCGACTTCTACACCCAGGGCCAGCGCCAGGTCCAGGACATTCACAACGAGGCCCGCCGTCTAGCCGACATCAAGAAGCAGGAGTACGGTGGCAGCGCTTACAAGGCTGCCGGACTCGAGAAGATCTTTGGCCAGGAGAAGAAGCCTGCCGCCACCGGTACTGCTGCCCCCGGCACATCTGCCCCGTCAGTACCCCCCTCGGCTGCTCCCGCAACTAGCAGCTCTACCGGTGCACCGATCCCTACGGATGCCCCCAAGTTCGAACCTCCCCCAACTGCTCCCTCCGCCTAAAGGAAATCTTGACGTAGATTGGGCTTGAGGGAAAATGAAAGTACGAGAATGCCGTGCTAGGTTTATATAGTTTTATTACGAATTGATATCACGTTCTGTTTCAGATATGCATGTAGCCAGTATGAGCAATGGGAAATGGTGACAATAATCAATGTGCGATCAAAATACTATCTTAGTCCATGGTGAAATGCTTTTCCATCCCAATAAATGCGCCAAAACCGAATTACATGACAGAAAGTATGAATGCTGAACAGATGCTCGAGATGCAAATAAATACAAAGAAATAGACGAAGACAAGAGGACAAGAAGATGAAGACAAGAAGACTAGTCGAAGACAATCTTGGTGCCCTTGAACTCGGCCGTTTGTGCCGCCTCCTTGGCCTTGCGCGCGGCTTCCCAAGACGGATGCAGCGTGCCCGTGACCTGCTTGTTGGCGTTTTCGTTCTTCTTGGGCGCGGCTGGCGCAGGCGCAGGCCCGCCCCCTCCGCTCTTCCCTGCATAGCCAGGCTTGCCGCCCACGGCGAGCTTCCGCCGCAGCCAGCGCGGCGCATCGTTGGCGTCGACGGCACCCCGCTTGGCATCCCATTTTTCGGCGACCGGCTTGGGGTTGAGCTTCTCCTGGATGACGTGCTTGGCATCGGCCTTGTACTTCTTCTCCCAGATGGCCTGGCGCGCGCGCTGGCCTCGGCGGTTCTTGCGCACGACGCCGAGCATCTTGGCGGCTGCGCGCTCGTCTCTCTGCGCCTCGTCAGAGCCGTAGCCATCGGAGTTGTCGCCGGCATCAGCCATGAAACCGCCCATGAGCGAGGGCAAGAAGTTGGATGCTCCAGGTGCCGAGACAGCCGCTGCTGCTGCGCGCTTGCGCGGGCGCTTCTCGACCTCGCTCTCGCTGCTGTACTCTTCCTCGTCTTCCTCTTCCGACTCTTCGTCCTCCTCAGAGTCGTCGTCCTCATCGTCCTCATCGTCCTCGCCGCCGCTAAAGCCTTCAAAGTCGTCCTCGCCGTCTTCCTCGCCGCTGTAGTCGTCGCGCGCGTCGTCGGCAATGAGACCCTTGGCCAGGGCGCGCTTGTACTTTGCACGGAGCTTGGCAATCTCGGCGTCGTCGTCTTCGTCCTTGTCCTCGCTCGCCTCCGCCTCGTCGTCGCTTCCGTCGTCCTTGTCATCGCCACCAAGCATGGCGTCGAACTTGGCCAGCTCGCGCTCAATCTCGTCGTCGTCTTCCTCGTTGTAGTTGATGCCGTCCGCACCCATGTCGACATCCGAGCCGGATTGGTCTTCGTCCTTGCCTGCGGCTGCCTTCTTCTTTTCTTTTAGTTTGTCCTCCTTCTCCTTCTTCTTGTCCTTCTTCTTCAGAGGCTCCTTCTTGTCAGATACACCGATGAGCTGGCACATTTCCTTGACAGCCTTGGCGACAGCGTCGCGCACAAACGGCTTATTGTACAGCGAACTTGTCACGTTGTGCGTATCTTCCGTGCGGGCAGCCTTGGACCGTGTCGCGAGCACCTCTGCAATCTGCAGGTGCGCCGGCAACGGGCCTGGTGCATCGACAAGGCCCTTGACGCGAGACATCGCATGGGCCAGGTGGACACGCGCCGTGATCTCCATGTCGAGCGTCTTGATGACGGCGAGCTCGCGCTCCAGGCGGGCAATTAATTCGGTGTTAAGGACAGGGCCAGCGGTTTCGCCATCAACGTTGGCACCAGCCGCCTGGGGCTTCCGCCTTGGCTTGCCTTTCCGCTTTCCCTTGACCTTCTCGGGCTCCTTCTCCTCCTGGATCTTCTTTACCAGCCGCTGCTGGTCAAAGACGCGGGCCTTCTTGATGGCGCGCATGACATCGGCATGGCTAGCCTCGAACCTCTCGATGGCCTTTTCGGGTTGTGGCTGGCTGGGCGGGTATCTCGAAGCAGAAGCATATGACGGCGGAGGCCGCACCTCGGGCCGTTTTCGTTTCAGCATTGTGTCGGTTGTGATGTGCGGTGTTGCTGATATTGGAGTATGATCAGTATCAAATTCGAAAACTAAGATCAAACCCGTAATCGTCTCCTGTGCGCTGATAACCTTTTTTTTTTGAAAAAATCTTATCGCTATCATTGTTCTTATCGGTTATCGTTTTCATATTAAATTTTGTATTTAGTTTAATTTGCTATCATTATAGCGGGCTCATGCAGGCACTTTACGCGTTGCGGGGTGGCGTAGTGGAAAATACAGCATAGTTTTGGGCAAGAGCGCTGAAAGCCTACCACAAAGACGGTGAATGGCCGCACGCGTCCAAAAAAACGCGTCAAAGAGCAACCCTGATACCGAACATCACTAGATCGACACGGCTCGACACGGCGAACAGCGAGCTACAACCAAGAGAACAATAGCACCAACCCTTTGAATCACCTCGGCGCAACTCTAAGAAGCTCAAGAAAACTCAAACTATTCTACTCAGCTCTACACAACTCTACACAATGATGGCATCTCGGACAGCCGGCAAGGAACCGGGCTACCAGCAGCCGTCGCGCGACGAGTTCCACCGGTTGACAGAGGACCAGCGCAACCAGATCACCGAGGCGTTCACCGTGTTTGACGCCGACAAGGACGCGCGCATCGACTACCACGAGTTTCGGTTCAGCCTGCGCGCGCTGGGATTCGACCTGCCGAAGCAGGAGACGTTTCCCTACCTCACAAAGTTTGCACAGCCGCCGACGGCATGGCCGCGCGAAAAGGAGTGCGCACCTATCTGGCGCGAGTTCTCGCTGCCCGTGTTCCAGGGAATTGCGGGCAAGCTGATGGCCGAGCGCGACCCCGACGCCGAGTGCCGGCGCGCGTACCGGCTGTTCGACCCGGAGGGCAAAGGCATGATCACAGTGGAGGATCTGCGGCGCGTGATGAAGGAGATCGGACAGTCGATGGAGGAGACGGAGCTGGCGGCGATGATTCGCGAGTTTGACGCCGAAGGAAAGGGGTAAGTCTTGTGTCTATCTGATTAATCGATGTACAAGCATCATGAGCATTACTGACAGAACAGCGGCGTGAACGAAGAAGAGTTTGTCAAGATCATGATGGCGAAGCGGCAAGCCTAGGCCTGTGCATAAAATGGTGTCTGCGTCTTTGCGATTGTGCCTATGCTTTATTCGAGCTCTTGCATGACGGCCAAGTGGCTGTTTCTTTTGTTTCTTTGTGTTCCTTTTCTGTTGTTTTTTTGCTGCTTCTTTTCTTGTTGCATCTCTTTCTACTCTTCTTGCTTCCCACTCTAGGCATCTTATCTTGAGCTGCTTTTGTATTTCCTTTCCTTTAGAATACCCAGCTACAATGGATTAACGACTTTGATATACCTTTGACTTGCATAGCATGATGTTGAAGTAATGCTGTCATGCTTGCGAGACTAGCTTCCGCTTATCATATCCATCTTGCAGCTGTTATCAGTTTTGCCGACCGGCGGCCGTTTAAGCAGACATAGAAGCTAATTGGATGCGTCTGCCGAAACGGCTTACTGGGTGGAGAGGGAGCCCAGGGGCATGTAAGGCAGGCACCTATATTGAGAGAAACTCCCGTGGCCATGAGCCGTTCCCGAAACCTCGGAAGCATATCCGCATAATGTTCGGCAGAAGTCGGAGGAAAGGCGGTGGTAGGCTGGCAAGCATCAGCATAGACATGAGAAAGTAGCAGTACTCCGTACGTCGTATAGATAACAGGCGTGTGCGTGTGGGGCAGGCACAACACAGTCGACTGTCGACTGTCGAGACTGTCAACATTCAAAGCAAACTGCAGAGTTGGCTGGCCGTAGTGATCTTCCACGGTTAGCGGCCGAGCGGAAATGTGCAAGCCGAAGGGAAGAGAGAGGAGAGGTCGAGTAGCATTTTGTGGGGAAGGCGAGGTAGTGCTTAGTAGGGAAGGCTGTGCTTCTGTCATTGGTATGCCTCTACTACACAGCACTGTTCCGGCTTGTTTTCGTAAGGGCCGACTACCTGCATCAACATGCATTTGACTAGAGGCGACAAGTACTAGGTACATGCAGCTGCTTCTGGACACCACCGGTTTCATGATTTCATGCTCAGGAACAACTTGATCATAGTTTTTCTTGTTATTTACTTTGGAGTTCTTGTCTTCCATGCTTCGGACTGCTTAGAATACAATCCGACGTAACTCGAGTCAAAGCATCAGAACAGACAAGCCCTGACAGCAGGAGAAGGAGAAGCATATGCAAATGCCAAAACAGCCCGGAACGTCCTTTGAAAATGACCACATTCAGGGGTAAAGAGAGATAGACGGCACAAACGCATGCCGATACAAGGACAAATACTCCGTACAAAGCAAGATGCAGCTGCACATTAAGGCGGTGTAATTCGAGGCAGATGGTATCGAGATGTGCATCGCCGTGCACTTCATTGGACAGCTGCTAGTCTTCTTCTTTCCACCGTTTTTGCCCAATCGGTAAACGGAACGGTGCTATGACTCCCGGGGCCCGTCAAGTATCTTCTGTTTCTGCCGTATTTACCATCCTACTCCTAGGCTCTACAGACATTGGCCGTTCTTTCCAGGTCACGATGCTCAGTTCTGATGACTCTTCCGTCCAGGCGCATCTCTTTCGAATTACCCCTGACTGAGCATCACATGGCCGTCTCGTTTCTTATTCATTATTCCACTCGCAATTCTCACCGTATTTTTCGAATAGTTTTACGTATTTGTCCTGTCTCCTGGTGACCTCCAGGCCAGAATGCAGGTCTATTTTCAGCCAGACTCTCCCCACAAGGCGCCCCAATTCCCCAACATTCTTAATAGATCCTCAGTATTCGAGGTCACGATGGGGTGTATTATTAGTTCTCCCGGTATGGAGTACGAGTAGGCATGACTGGCCTGGCCTGCAAGGGGCCAGCAAATTCCACTCATCTGTACTCGTAGCTTTAATTCGCAATGCTTGAACTTGGGCCTGAATTGCGTAGTTCGGGTAACCTCGGAATAGACACCCCTTCATTCTCTGATTCTTTCAACTTTCTATTCCTGGCATCGTGAAAGAGGTCGAAGGACTACAAAAACAGCCGTAGGGATGCAAAAGCCCCACACTCCACGGCCCATGGTGGCGGGTGGAGCTGGCAGGGAGGCAGACAAGGGGTAAGAGGCAACTAACACGGGCAAGAGGAGAGGAGAAGGGCACTGTTCGTGGGGAAGAAAGGTCTGGACAGGTCTTTTGTTTGGCCCGAGGAAGCTGTTCACATGGCAGAGCTAGACGGTAGGGTAGAGCGAGGAGTCATTCCGTGCAGAACTCCTCGCCCATTCTTCTCTTTGTTTATTTCGTATTGACTCGGCCGTATTGACTCGGAGTCTGCCATGTGATGTCGAGAATGAAGCTGAGTGTTTGAACCGTGCCCAGCCATGCATATGTAAGCACTGGCCACTGACAGTCACTCCTGCTTTATCGTGAACTGCAGCCAGGCCAGGCTGCCTCTATTCGCCAAGACGACAACGACAATGACGGCCAATCACACCACGGTCACAGACAATCACACACATCACACACATCACGCATGCATTGTCTCCCAAGGTGGCCCTGTGCAGTTTCAGTCTGGCAGCTTCACACGCAGATATGCCGCCAAGTCTTGGGCTGTACGTCTCTATGCAGCCTTGACATTGGCCCGACTTGTTCCTATCTCTCGGGTCGAACAGGCGCAGGCTTGATAATGCTGATCGCTTTGCTCTCGAGCCTGGCTTTGCACTCCTCCTGGAAAACGGAGTCGTACACATCTGCAAATCAGAGTATGACGGGCAATAGTTTTCCTGATCACTAGATTGACGTCGTAGTCTATGCTTGGTCCATAATACTCCGTTTCGATGTCCATCCCGAGGGGTGTATGAAGAGGGGAAGCTTCCCACTTTGATGTCTTGGCAAACTGTCGCATGGCTACCAAGACACCCAGGCCGTCGTCACAGTTTATTCACAGGAGGGCTGTGCACGCGCTACGAGTTTTACATAGAAACGTATTTGCAGGTGAGTCGTGTAAGTGGCCGTGACTTGAAGAAAAGCTTGTGACAGTTTCTCTCAGACTGATAAAAATCTGTAATAGAAAGCAACCAAATGTAATAACAAGTTACAAAAGAGAAGAAAAAATACAGCAAAGCAAAAACTCAGATTCCGTTAATTTCATTCATCCGGTCCGCTCATGCACTGACTAAAATCTATCGCGTGGACACGACGATCTCTTCAAACAAGAATGCAGACTTCCTGATTTGCTGCAGCCAGACGTCACCCTTTCTCCCCATCTGGCTGTGACTAGACAGTCCGATTTCTTGGATATGTAGTCCTGCCCATCACTATCCGGAGCCAAGAAATAGACGCATGGCAACGGGTTTATTCTTGTAATTTCCTGACACACTTGCAGTCTATCTGCCCATCATGCTATCGCCTCTGTTCTGTGATATACGCATCTGGTCGACGTCGGGCGGTGGCTGATTTGCCCCCCGCCAATACGAGGCTAATGTAGGAATTGATCGTGTGTTAACATCAATAGTCGTTACTCAGTTTAAATTTAGCTTTATTGGCTGCTGCCGCTTCCTCAATAATGCATCTTTGCCACCGGAGGAATGGCAGCTTATCAGACAGTCATGCCGACATCATCATGATTGATGCTACCAGAGCCCTACCAAGCGATGCAAGTAAACAACCGGCTGCCGAGCTTGTACTCGTCACAGGTATTGACTGGTGTTCTCGTAAACTCACAAGAAAACTCTGTATGCAACACCCGCCGGGCTACGGCTGGGCCACCGAGGATCGTGGGGCCCGGTTCCGCATCGTCCTCGCCGCCCCGGTGCCAGACCACAAAACG
The DNA here is from genome assembly GCA_029298845.1 of Ophiostoma perfectum. Taxonomy (NCBI): domain Eukaryota; kingdom Fungi; phylum Ascomycota; class Sordariomycetes; order Ophiostomatales; family Ophiostomataceae; genus Ophiostoma; species Ophiostoma perfectum. Next base: position 28,400 of record JANSLV010000091.1, on the reverse strand, counting down.
AGAACTAGCAGCAGAGAATGCAACTGCGGTCCCGAAGTGTGGATGTAGACTCCATAGTCTGCCAGTCAACACCAAGCAATCACGGCTGGCTCTGTCGTGGCTACCGTGGCTGCTGCTGGCTACATGCGTTTTGCTCGAGAGCTTGTACCCTCGTTCCGACATGTTATCGTATCGTCGACTCCTCGACAGCTTCATACACTTTGCCTGTGGCTCGACCGCCCGTCTTGTTCCGAAAAGTCTTCGTGTCTGGCAAAATACGTACTGGCAAGACAGGCGGCGCCCCGGGTTCTTCCTCCCTGGGTTAGCTCAACCCCAGCTTTGTTGGATCCGGCCTAAGCTGTTCCACCAAGACACATCCTACACAAAGGTACTTGCACGAAGCACATATCTACAAAGGGAAACAAGTACTCCCTTGTACTCATCTGGATCGATCTATGCTCCTAGTATCTTTATTACGTTTGCAACTTGGTATTCGCAGCAGTAGCTGGCGACAAGGCGACAAGGCGACGAAAGAGGAGAAGAGTACGTCGTAAAGTCATCGTCCTGTACAAAGTACAGGTTTTGCTTGACGGACCAAAGGCGCTGCTGCTCCTTGCTGCTGGTTACTACGCAATCCAATTCAAAGTCAAATTGTATAAAGGTCGTCCTTGCTCCGGTTCTTTGCCTCTTCTCTGCCCTCTGGTCTGCACTCTTCTCCAACTTCACGATCTCAGAGACTGAAAACCCTTGACCTAATATCATAAAACAAAACCTTCAAATATCAAAACACAGAAACAGTTGCTGCAACTCTTTCCCTCTCCACTCTCCACTCTTCCTCATCGCGCTCGACATCCTCGTCACAGCTTGCGTTTCCGCTACAGCTCCGTTATCAACCTATCTACATCTGTACGTACGTGCCGTCTTGTCAACCTCACCTCTGCCCTTTACCCTCTATCCCTTAAACACACACCCTCACTTGCACTATTGCCGTGTTGGTCTCCGTCTTGCAAGCACACCCCTTCTATCCTTGCACCGTTCTCTCGCTACGCCGTAACAAGCAAGAGCTCCCACTACGGAAGGACCTGATGTGATCGACTTCCGTTTGTCTTGTCCCTTGTCGTCCTCGTCCCCGTCCTCTGGATACCCACCTCCACACGCTTTGCCGAAGAATCTGAGGATACGCCTAACCGACCCGATACTAACATTTCCGCAGACTCTCTCCATCTCTCAAAGAGCCGTCCTGCCTCGTCAGAAAGACTATATATATCACCATGGATCCCGTCCAACGCACAGCTTCTCCCTACGTCGACCCGACTGTCAAAGGCCCTCAATCCAAGATCCTCTCCCGCAACACCCCCAACATTCAAGAAAAGAGTATGTCTTCTCCAGTCTTGTCTTTTGTTTCTGCTATCTATTCTCCTTTTCTATCTGTTCTCTACCATTTCTTGTCCTCTATCCTCTCCGATACTAACAATCCAGTGGCTACCACCGCTACCGTCAACAAGACCAACCTCCACCCTACCGGTGTTGCGTAAGTTCTTCCCCAAGTTCTTGCAATACGGTCTCTCTCCATCAGTTCTTAACTCATCTAACAAAACAGTCCCCATGAGGAGTCCCACACCGAGATCGAGGAGGAGCTTCACAAGCAGGCACACATCGACTACAACCGTGTCGCCATTATCTCCCACCCCTCTGTCCCCGCCCTCTACGAAGATGCCCTCGTCTACGAGCCCGGCTCTGGTATCTCCTCCACGGGTGCCCTGACTGCCTACTCTGGCAAGAAGACTGGCCGCTCTCCCTCGGACAAGCGCATCGTCCAGGAGCCATCATCAGAAAAGGATATCTGGTGGGGTCCCGTCAACAAGCCCATGTCCCCTGAGGTAAGCCTTGCTCTTGATTGCTCTTTCATCGAAATGCCTTGTTTGTTCCGACTATTCCCTTTCAATCACACCAATACCCCAGCCGGGCGTCATGATCATGATTCCCAACATGTTATCGTGCGCCCCACTGCCGGCCTACAGCCGAGCTAGTGATGCTGACCCATGTGCTTTTGCCTTTGTCCCGATTGCCTATTTCCACCCTCTCTCCGCACTGCTTACTCATTCACATGCATTTTGCATGTGCCCACTTCCACCACCTCTCTCCATCTTAATCACATCTCATCTTGCTCTCATCTCATTGGCTCCCTTCATTCTACCGTCATCCACATGGTCGTGTGACCACCCACGGGACCACAACGTCAATGCATTCTAGCTACTAACAAAACCACCAGGTCTGGAAGATCAACCGCGAGCGTGCCATCGACTACCTCAACACCCGCAGCCGTCTGTACGTCATCGATGGCTACGCCGGCTGGGATGAGCGCTACCGTATCAGAGTCCGCGTGGTCTGCGCCCGCGCCTACCACGCTCTCTTCATGCGCAACATGCTGATCCGCCCTCCCCCAGAGGAGCTGGAGCACTTCCACCCCGACTACACCATCTACAACGCCGGCTCTTTCCCCGCAAATCGCTACACCGAGGGCATGACCTCCGGCACTTCCGTCGCCATTAACTTTGTTGAGAAGGAGATGGTCATTCTGGGTACTGAGTACGCCGGTGAGATGAAGAAGGGTGTCTTCACTGTTCTCTACTACGAGATGCCCATCAAGCACAACGTCCTGACCCTGCACTCGTCTGCCAACGAGGGCAAGGACGGCGATGTCACTCTCTTCTTCGGTCTGTCTGGTACCGGCAAGACCACCCTGTCTGCCGACCCTAGCCGTGCCCTGATCGGTGACGACGAGCACTGCTGGAGTGACCGCGGTGTCTTCAACATTGAGGGCGGCTGCTACGCCAAGTGCATTGGCCTGTCGGCTGAGAAGGAGCCCGATATTTTCGGCGCCATCCGCTTCGGCTCCGTCCTGGAGAACGTTGTTTTCGACCCCGAGACCCGTGTTGTCGACTACGACGACGCCACTCTGACCGAGAACACTCGCTGCGCCTACCCCATCGAGTACATTGCCAACGCCAAGATCCCCTGCCTGTCGCTCAACCACCCCACCAACATCATCCTGCTTACCTGCGATGCTCGTGGTGTGCTGCCGCCCATCTCGAAGCTGTCGAGTGCGCAGACCATGTTCCACTTCATCTCCGGCTACACCTCCAAGATGGCCGGTACTGAGGACGGTGTGACTGAGCCCCAGGCCACCTTCTCGTCGTGCTTTGCCCAGCCCTTCCTGGCCCTGCACCCCATGCGCTACGCCCAGATGCTGGCAGACAAGATCGACCAGCACAAGGCCAACGCCTGGCTGCTCAACACCGGCTGGGTCGGTGCCGGCTTCGCCCAGGGCGGCAAGCGTTGCCCCCTCAAGTACACTCGCGCCATTCTGGACGCCATCCACTCGGGTGAGCTCGCCGGCGTCGAGTACGAGAACTACGAGGTCTTCAACCTGCAGGTCCCCAAGACTTGCCCCAGCGTTCCCTCGGAGCTGCTCAACCCCAAGGCTGCCTGGACTGCCGGTGACGACAGCTTCAACACCGAGGTGCGCAAGCTCGGCGGCCTCTTCCAGGAGAACTTCCAGAAGTACGCATCGGAGGCAACACCCGATGTCGTCCAGGCCGGTCCCGTCCTGTAATTTCCCTCTTTGCTTTTTCTGTTAGTAGATTCTTCTACATGACGTACATGCCATTGCTTTTGCTTTCATCTTCTGCTTTTTATTTTTTCATTGTTTGATTGTTTGATTGGCTTTCATCCCATCTGATCCCTTGATCTGGATAAAATGTTTCTCTGGTCTACGCCAGATAGAATGGTTAGGGTAGTTTACAGGACATGAGCAGCACAGCTGCCTAATTTATCTTTTTTTACATACATTCGCTGCCCCTGACAAGTGACAATAAATAACATGCATGATTCTACAAAAATCCGCAACTTACATAATAACAATGAAACAATCACACCTTCTTGGTGCACACAATCCACTTGAGGTAGCCGCAGGGCCAAAGGTGCCGGATCTCACCGCTCCGCAGCTCCCACGTACTGCTGCCGTCAGCGGCCAGGGTATCCGCACCGCACGTCCGCAGCAGCGCCTCGACCTCGTCGGGTGTGCGCGTGCGCAGCATCGACATCCAGCCGTCAAACACGAGCACAAACGGCAGGACCGGGATCAAATACGTAAACACGAGCGTCATCGGCGACCGCCACTTGTACGCATAATACGGCGCGGTCAGCAGGATGCCCAGTCCAAAGATCAAGGTCGTCACAAACGCGCCAAACGACCGGTCCTGCAGCTCAAAGATGCCGAACCCATCGCTCGTCTCCACGGTGTTCTTGAGAATCGCCTTGGCCAGCGGGTCGTCGAAATGGTGGAAGGCAAGGTTGAAGAGCCGCATCACACGCGCCGAGTCGCCCGACACACTGTATGCCTCCTTGAGGATCAGGGCAGGGTCGGCCGCCGCGGCATCCACGGGCTGGGCAGCATAGCGGACATGCGGACTCGCTGCCGCCGCGCGGGCCCAGTCGTCGACGTGCGGGTGCAGGTCTGTCAGGACGAACTTTGTCGGTGCACTTTCTGAAGTATCTGAACTCTCTGAACTCTCTGAGCTCTCTGAACCCTTTGTGTCTGCATTGAGAATCGCCTCAATGCTCGGCGTAGGCCCGCCGCCGCCGGCACAAAAGTCGATCATGATCCATGGCTTCTGGGTCTTTTTGGAAGATGTCTGGGGGGCCTTGCCGAGGACTTCTTTCTTGAGAATGCCGGCGACGAGTGACGCGGGTGATGCGCTCTGGACGACGGGCACACGCATGACCCAGGCCCGGGTGAGCGCTGCCTGGACACGGCCGCGAAACCAGGGAGGGAACCTGGCTGTCAATATGGGCTGATAGCGCTACGCAGAAAGAAGAACTTACCATGGCTGGTCGTCGATTTCAAAAACATGCATGCGCGGGATAAGAGGGGCCATTGTCGTGGCGTAGAGTGTCCAATGCTGAGTGTATGAGCCAAGCTTGGTGAGATGGGTGAGATGAGATGGATGAGATGTTGAGATGAGATGGGATAGGCCGGCGATAGATATCAAAGCGAAAGAGGAAACAACAACAAACGGTAAAGACTGCCGCAATGTCTTGGCTTTGAAACATACACAGACCGACAGCCAGATACAAGATGCCGAGGATACGTCGTACTAAGGACGGAACACGGAGTGGTGTTTTATTTCTACTCCGTATGGAGCACGACTGGGGGCTGTGTATGGGAGCTGGGGAGCTGGGGAGCTGTCCTTATCAGCAGTGCTGCAATCGCACTACCCCTAGCTGACAGGCACGTTTTCATGTGAAGTTTCAGTGCGAGCATATTGATATTGAATGCGACAGCGCCATCCCGTCAATATATCCAATGATAGCTTATAACATTTGTATATATTCGAATCATTTTACTGTCTTGATTTGTGTATGTTCGTATTTTCGATTTAAAGAAGTCAACGAAAAGAGATAGCACATCAATGAACCAGAATGAATTATACACTGTAATAATGCTTCTCATTCATCATAAGAAGAAGAAGACAAAACGCTACAAGACTATATCAAACAAATAAAGTAGTTTAGTTATATCCAACAACATCCAAATAGCACCGACTAATGTCATAGCAGATTCCCTAAGCCGTCATGTTAAGGCATGGAATAATGGCAGCCATGTTACTAAGCATCAAAGTCGATGAGCACAACTCAACTGATAATCATACAACAAACTCAAACTGGTCATAATAGTCGTCAAATTTTATGAGGTTTTGGGGTGCCTCTGTAAGATGATATAAACAGGAAAAGTAAGAAGAACGAAGAAGCAAAACAAACAAACAATGCAGGCAGCCAGTCTATGCCAAAGAAGCCGAGTGCATCGGCCTGGGCCGTGAAAGTAAAGCAGCAAAGAAATACAAAATAGACATGCCCATTCCCCTTTTGATATCCGTCGTATTGTCCGACCATCTCCTGATCGTCAGATGCCGTCCGGTGCCGTCCGATGCCGTCATATCAGATACAGCCTCTACTTCCGTCTCGTGGTGTTCTTGCGGTCCTTGTATCTGGGGAACACAATCGAGCCCTTCTTGACGGACCTCCGCTTCTCAATGCGCTTCTTGCTCGAGACAATCTTGACTGCGCCGGCGTCGACATCCATGGCCGCTGTGTATGTTAGTCATTGATCTTGGCCGACCTGCCTTGGGACGGGGTGCATCGGCTTCACTTACAGGCTTCCTCCTTCAGCTGGTCGCTCGGTGTGGGATCTGTCTCGTCAGCACCACGTTCAAAGTTATCCCCGTACATTCCAAACCCATAACTCACCCTCCTCCATGACCTCCTCCTCCTTCTTCTCCTCGTGCGCGGGCTTCGCCTGGGCCACAAGCTCCATCAGCTTGGCCGACAGACGGTCTGTCCGGGCAGTCTCGACGGGGCCAAAGACGTTTCTCTTGAGCTTCTGGTTGTTCGCTTTGCGCGAACTTGCGCGTGCACTCTTGGCCATTGTAGATGTATCGGTGGGGGGATGGTGATATGTGTGGTGATGTAGTCGAAGAGTAATGGGCGTGTTGGACGTAGAGACCGCTTGTCGATTTTGCACTTTTTTCGCTGCTTTTTTTTCTGCCGGCTTTTTTGGTTATCGCTAGGGCGGATGTACCCCACTTGCGTATTTGGTAGGAGATTTCGCTGAGAGTACATGCGCCAATCTGCGGCAGAATCGTTTCGCCGCATCTGACCGCTTTCCAAAATGGGACCGACACGGACCCCATACGGGCAAAACGCCTCGGACGCCTCAAAACCTATTAAACATTATTAAACATTTAAACTTGCAGCGAAATTAAACCATCAAATAGTAAAGTGAAAAAAAGGCGGTTGGGTAATGGCGGCGGCGACGTCAACGGTGACGATACTCTCACGCAGGCAGCCGGCACGATCCAGTCTGTACGGCCAACGACCACACCACCGCGACCGACGAGCAAAGCACGGCCTGCCGCGATCGCTCTTTATTTTAAAAATCGCATCGACTCTGACTAATACAGCACGCCCCAGTCACAGCCTTGCGAGCTAAAAAAGAGCGCCGCGAAAAAGCAAAAACGACTGCTACGGTCTAGGCTGGCAGACCAGGCGCACCACGGCGGCTTCTCTTCTTCGCTGTCTCCCACATCTTATTCTTGACAATCCCAACTCCGAAGTCTACCTATTCTCTTCGAGCCGGAACCCCAGCAACTCCCATTGACCCTCTGCGCGCCGCCGGCTGCAGCCCCTCCTCGTCTGCGCCTCTCCGCCTCTCCGACCGCGTTCCATCACGCGAGCCTCGCCTCCCTGCCTCCCGCGCCCTCGCATCTTCATCGCATCCATCCCACCACGACCTACACCGATATTTTGTCTGTATCATTGCTGGCCTCGACAGCAATTTGATACTACATTCGCAATAATATCCCTGGCGCGCTGAACTTACGTCCCATCTTCACGGCCTCTCGACGAAGCCAGATTGACCTCGACCGGACCTCCGATCTCGGTCTCGCACGCGGTCTGACATACTCTCTTCTGTCACCTGGCAATCGACTCGGTGTCTTGAGACCAAGTGTGAGGCGATACAACACTGCCGAGACCTCGAAGAGTGAAGGGTGCCGAGAGTCACACCTTTCCTTTCGGCCCTTACAGCCGCATTCACGCGCATCACCAGTCTGCACCGATTCAGGTGTCTGTGTGCCTCCTACACGATATTCCTGTGGCCGTGAATAGCACACATCACACATCACACCCCCCTTCTTTACAACCCTCCACAAAACGACACCCGCCGCCCGACGCCACAATGTCTTCCTCGGACGAGCTCAACAAGCTGGTCTCGACGATCCAGATGCTCAAGAACAGGGATCTTATGAGCATCTGTTCGGCGTGCCGCGTGACAAAGTCTGGAAACAAGGCCGAGCTTCAGAGACGCATTATCAATTGTGAGTATAGCTGTGCACCGTATTACAATTGCATTCACGCCGTCCCCCCCCCAGCAGCTGCTAACCTGTTGCGTGCAGTGATCGATGCCGCCATCGCTGAACCGGGCACACACGAGTTCGAGACAATCAAAAACACCATTATGCAAGTCGCCGACGGCTCAACGGCAGGGTACCGCACGGCAGGCTACTTTGTCAGTCCCGGCGCGGCTAGCACCCCGTCGTCACCCAGCTACGGCATGTCATCGCCCTACGCCAAGCACACAGTAGGCGGAGCACCATCCTCATCAACAAAACCAGGGGCAAGTAGCGGACTGGCGTCAGGAGCAGCACCGGCAACATCAAACGGCTATTCAAGCTCGAGCGATCTCGCGCGGCGACAGCTCTTCTTACACCAGGGCCTGCAGTTCAAGGCCAGCCCGTTCTACGAGATCCTTAACCCAATAGGGGACATCCAGACCTGCGAGGCCATGACACAACACAGAAACAGCATCTCTATATCCATACGTGCTTCGGCATACCCAGAACTGCAGCGGCTGGCCACTGAGCCGACGCATCGCATAATGGTGTTCTGCGCAGGCAGCAATCAGGGCCCGCAAGACATCTCGTTCCCCTACCAGTGCGAGATCAAGCTCAACACCGGCGAGGTCAAGGCCAACTTGCGCGGTCTCAAAAACAAGCCGGGCTCGACACGGCCTGCCGACATTACCGAGTACCTACGCCTCAAACCTTCGACGTATATAAACACCTTGGAGTTCACCTATGCACTAACTACCAAAGTAAGTCTCTTTGTCATTTTAAATTGATTTATGACGATTTATGTCTAACATTCAAGCGTTTCTATCTCGGGGTGTTTGTCTGCAACGTGTTCTCGGCCACAGTACTGGCTGGCCGGATCGAAAAGAGGAGCAGAATCACCAAAGAGTCTGTCGTACGAGAGATTACCAAGCAGGCCCAAGACCCTGACATTGTCGCAACCTCTTACGTGCTGTCGCTCAAGTGTCCCCTGACATACATGCGCCTGGCGCTGCCTGTGCGCGCGACAACATGCAAGCACATCCAGTGCTTTGACGCGACGTCGTACCTCTTGCTACAGGAGCAAGGGCCGCAGTGGCTGTGCCCCGTGTGCAGCAATCCGGCGCCTTTTGACTCGCTTGCCGTTGACGAGTATGTCAAAGACATTATGGAGAACACGTCAAGCGATCTCGAGCAGGTCACGATTGATCCCGATGGCACTTGGCATACGGGCGGCCGCGAGAACGGCGGAAACGGCAGCAACGGCAGCAACGGAAACCACAGCCGCAACAGAAAGAGCGGTGCCAACGGCAACAGCACGCCGCCATATCGGGAATCGCTGACACTGGACGACGAGCTGGAGATTCTCATAACACCTACGCAGAATGGTGGCAGCAGCTCGTCCACCGACGCAACAACAGCACGCCATGGCGCCAATGGGTCAACGACCTTTGACACCGAGAGCCGCGACACGACGGTGACGCCAGCGCGGGCAACGACTTCATCTGCACCTCCCGGCAGCACCAACAACAAGCGGACGCGGGAAGTCATCGACTTGACGCTGAGCAGCGACGACGAAGACGACGAGCCGCCGCGACCCTTGAAGCGGCAGAACCTAGGCCCGTCGTCGTCATTACTCTATAATAACCCGAGCATGTGATTCCTCGGAAGCCACACTCTAATACTTAACCCATTTTCTATACTGTATCTACGATTATGTTTTTCCTTTCACACGTCTTTTTTTGCCAGCATTTCCCCTCTATTTTAGTACCGGCCATCCTATGCATGTACACTATCCCCCATAAGCGCTTGTCCTTGGTTTTATATTTATTCTGCTCTACACCTTTTAAGGGGGTCTTCTTTGTTCTGGGATGGGATATCATGCAACATAAATTTACATTTTTCTCGACTGATCGATCTCGTGCTCAACTGCTTGCGTTGCCTGTGCCTGTATGATTGCATGATTGTATGTTTGATAGACGACCCTCTGCAAGTCAAAAGACCAAGGGGAGGGAGGTAAGACCACAAGACACACAAGCTGAATCTCAATACTAGATGGTAGAATCATAGAATGAATATTGAAAGAAAGTTATTTGATTTTGGTATCATTGAAAAGAAACGAGATAAACGCGGCCTGGTCCTTCAGTGCCGCAGCCATTCCGACCGCCTAAACTCCGGGTGATGCATTTTGTGTGTGAAGCAAAAAAAAAGCAGAAAAGACAAGTCAACGGACACACAAGACTCTACTTGCGGGTAGTGAAGTCGGTCTCGTTGGCGTTGCTGGAGGCCTCGTTGGGGTTGGTCTCGCAGGTGCAGGCGCCGGCGGGGCGGACACCGCACGAGCAGCGGTCGCCAGAGGTGGCGTTCTCAGAAGCAGAGCGGTCGCAGTTGCACTGAAGGGCAGACTGCTTGCCGCACGAGCAAGTGGCCTTCTGGGCTATGAGGATGTTAGACTGTGTTCAGAGATGATCAAGATGTGATGCAGAATTAAAAGGGAGAGACATACCACAGACGCACTCAGCGCCACCCTGCTTGCAGCAAGTAGGAGCAACCATTTTGATGATTTGAGAGGGTGAGAAAAGAGAAGTGGTAGAGAGTAGTTGTATGGAGTTGAGAGAGAACTGAAGGATGTTCAAGTCTGTCAAGTGGATGAAGTTTGAAGTAGTAGTAGAGAAGATGATGTTGTGAGTGTTGATGTGGTGAGGTGAAGTCAGTCGAAAGAGGAAGGAAGGCAAGGCTTTATATAGATATACAGCGAACTAGACAAACACCACGATAAAACCACCGTATGACCTATGACGGTGGTCCCAGAGCACAAGGTCTCCACTCCGGCGTGTTACTGCTGCTAAATAGCATGACTCTCTGCTGGTCTAGGGCGATCATCCATACAGAAACAGGCGATTGATGACAGTCGCCTCACATGGGTGGTAATAGACGGCTCATGATTGGCTGGAGATCGCTCGAAAAGGTGCACACTACTATCTGCAGCCAATGATAGTGCGCGCAATAGGAAGAGTCTGCTAGTCTGACCAATGAGAAGAGACCTAATGAAGACCACATATGTCAGCATCGCCTCTAGATCGTACCAAGAGACGCAGCTAGCGGACGCTTCGAGATGGTTCCTACATTTATGGAGGTTTCTGAAGGAGAATAAATCAAAGTGTGGAGATGAATTTGTCACACTTATCGCATTACTGACTGTCCCTTTGTAAGACATGCTATTGGCTGTTTGCTCTTTCTACTCTTCAAACGCAGTCACTGCTTGGTCGTCTTTTTACCTTTTTTATCTTTCTATTTTTATATTGTTGTGCCTCGACTATAACTCTTTCACATATTGTAGTTGAACGGTTCTGCCGCGCAGTATTACCGCCAGCCTCACATCCGCTGTCTAATATAAACTGGTCATTATAGCATACGACAACCGCTGACGTATTAGTAAGATTCATCGTGTAATTTGCGTCTGAGCGACAAGAGAGAGCTCAAGTAAGAGCAACATTGCTTGAATGTGTACTGGTCTGTCTATACCACCTGCCCTTGATCGGGGTTATCTCATGATATTATTCAACGGAAATGTGAATGAATGTACCGCTGAGGTAATCAACTAGCATCGCCAACGCATCAAGCGAACAGTCGTATCTCACAAACTTGATCATAGCCGTGCCGGTGTAATACCAAGGCTCGCCAGACAACAGTACCGGCATAGCAAGTTCTGCACATAGCCGCAGAATAACTGTGAAAGTCAGTTGTCAATGGGAGACGTGCCAGCATTCAAGACTGAAGTGAGCATGTGCTTCTATAGTAGCTATCAGCTGCTCAATTCCTGAATAAATGCTACGAGAGTCTTTTGGACAGCAGCCAGCCCATGCCAAGCTCAGTTTGCTCACCCTGGATCCATGGCTACGGTGCAGTACGGAAAATGCAGCATATGGAGGTTGTTAGCGAGGGGACTCAACATGGCTGCGCATCTAGCAAACATAAAACCAGAAAGGGTGAGATGTGATGGGACGGTTGTCTATAGTCGTTGGATATGCACAAGATTATTGACGGAGGATCAACTATTCCAGCTCTTGCCGCCACAAGGCGATCAAGCACCTTGATTGGTTCTCGTGATTTCATCCATCTGCACGCATTCACGCGCTTCTGACTTGCCTGATGCCCGTGATAGCTATAAGCAAGATACACCCATCTCCCCTTCGACGTCTCGTTCTGTCCTGATCTCTGCAATTGCACTGTCAGCCCCTTCACCAACAATGTGTGCCTATACATCAAACCCCAAGGACATTCCCTCGTCCGGCCCATATATTGATCTGCCTTTCTATGGCCGATACCATCCCCTAAAAAATGATTTTAATGTCGACTTGAAGCACGTTGAGTCAGATTCAAAAGCATCGCTCTAGTCTGGAAACCTGTCCTAGCCAAGTGCGATGACTCTGTCCGCATCTATCCAGCCGGCGAGGGTGACCGCGACGTGTTTGCCTTGGGCAGCGTCATCATCAAGTCGAGCCACCTCCATCCCAAGGACGAGAAGGAAACTGACTACTCATTTTCGGACGTCAATGAGGTAGCAGCCACTGCCCTCGCACGGGGTGCTCTAGTGGGTATCGCGTACCGAGAATATACTTTGTAGGGCGACTAAATGGCCGGCAGGTGCTGGTGCAAGAGCGGCTCGCCAGCGTCGGGCTCAATGTTGCCTGGCCATACCTCTCGCCGGAGCAGCGCCAGTCTTTCAAAGAACAGACCCGCACTGTTCTCCAGCAGCTGTACACTGTCAAGCCGGCGAGCAGTGCGCTGCTGCCTGGTTTCGTCGTCCCTGATCCGAATATTTTAACAAATGACAGGATCTGGGAGCTGGAGGCGAGCATCTTGTTTCCCGGCGAGGCGGAGACGGATGCCAACTCGACGAGCGCTGAAGTATGATTTCAAGGCCTAGATAGTCCGCTCGAAAATAAACACTTCAATCGTCTGCTCATCGTTGTCGTCGAGGACCGGCAGCCGGATGGGGTGACCGCCACCAGCGAGCATCTTCCAGCCGGCGTCTTTCAAGAGTATAAACAGGAGCTCCTCTGATTCGTGCCTCGTCTTTTTCGTGAGAAGAACACGCTGCGTCGTCTGGTTGGTGGCCGTCTGGAGAGCACTAAGCGTGCCGACAAGGGCCGGCAGCATGTCGACATTGTAGGTGCAGTCGCTGAGCATGACCAAGTCAAAGGGCTGCGGTGGACTGGCTACGACGCCCGGGCCAAAGTGACCGAGGTGACCGTCCTGCCAATCAAGGTTGGCGTACTCGAGGCGGATAGTATCTAGGGGCGCAAAGTCGAGAAGGGCCATGTTGGACCGTGCGCGCTCTTCGGCCTCCGGGAGATCGGTCAGCAACACAGTCGCACCTCTGTAGTCTACCGCAGCTGAAGGATCTGCCACCTTGGCAGCTTCGTGCAGGATCTTGGCCAGACCGATACCGAGAATACCCACGCCGCTGCCCAGTTCCAGGACACGGAGAGTGGCATTATCGTCCTTCTTTTGTGGCCGCAGCATCGTCTTGAGGATGGAGACTTGCGTTTCCTTGCTGTGGGGGTCATCGTCCTCGTCACCGTCGTGTGGCCGCTTTTTTGAGTTGTGTGACGCCTTGGGAGCACTCTTGAGCTTTCCTAGACATGTATCTGCCAGAAATGCCACGCTCACGAGGCCAGCATCCCACACATGACGCGCGATGCTTTCGCCGATCTCTTCTTCAACCTCTACGGCCGCGGTGTTGCCCTCATCGGGGGAGATCTCAAGCCGCCGCAGAGCCACATGCGGGAATAGCTCGCCGGAATGGATGACAGCATCCGGCACATCGACCCAGAGCGGCATAATGAGGCCATTGCCGCCGACACTGCCGGAGCTAGACTCTGTGGGGTAGATGATCTGGCGCGCGTGCGTGGCGGAGATATTGGCGTTGGCAGCGCGAATGCATAGCTTTTTTACATCATCCGAGTTCCAGAACGCCGCAGCCTCTTTAGGCAGAGCTGCCTCCAGCTTGAGCACGCGTAGACCTGCTTTCCATGCAAGGTCGCCGCCCTGAGCGGGCTTGTTCTTCTTTGCGTTGCCGACAGCCGTTGTTGCTAGCGAAAAGAGGTGTGTTTTTGGCTGTGTCCTTTTATTTTGAGAGCCATTCTCCTCATCGCCATTCTCGGCAGCATCCTCTTCATCATCCTCATCATCTACCTCATCATCAGCCTCGACTTGAAGCTCGACAACGAGGTTGATGGGCGCACCGGGGCAGAGAAACGAGTCGCCGAGGTCGGTCGTGATGGTCAGCACCAGGCTGAGCGACGGCAAGCCATTGCGGCTAGCCCCGTTCGCAGGGACCAAGGCCGGCGGTCGTAGCAGGCGAATGTAATGCATTGTGTCTCTGTGTCTCTGTCCTGTCAATCCGTTAATTTGCCAGTTTGCTCAAGTCCTCATCCATGCAATTTTCATCCTGCGTTGGCGACCCGGCCTGCTGGGTCACAGGACCCACTTTCCGCCATAGCTCCTTCCTCTGCAACTTAACATCACCACGTGTGAAGCCGATTCTTGATCTGATCTTTTTTCTTTTTTCTTTCCTTTTCGCTTTCTATGACTATTGATTAATATGTATCTTAGAGGTAAAGTGTTGTAAAATCTGATGAATATCCGACAGTCTCCCACAATCTCCCACCTCTCCCACACCTCCACACTGGAAGTCGAAAAGCTCTCAGGCTAGAGCGGTTCCGTGTCGGAGGTCGCCGGTGGCAGCACCCAATGGGGCAGTTTCCAACTACACCGGCCCCAATAGCGCCCATTAGCGGGCAGCAGGCGGCCACGGCCGATGAAAGACTTGGGGAGAAAGGAGTGGTTTCTCCGTACTTTTGCATAAGCATATCTACTCGTAGTAGCTCACAGCCTTCCAGGACTAATAGAATACTGTAAACCGATGAACTGACGTCAGGATAGATTGGCTTGAGCGCAACCGTTGTTATTCCCAGTCGATAAGTAAAACTGCAGCCTAGCCGTCGCCATCCTCCTATTTCGACATCTTATGAAGCTGTGCAGCTGGGACGACCAAGTAGACAGATAAAGCCATTCACGCCCTATATAAGAGAAGATATCACAGTCTCGATACACTCGATACGCTCTACACACGATACACTCAACATCCAGCTACACAGCTCTACACAGACATCATGACTTCAAATACACCCGCAACGCTGCTGGCGAAGCTGCTCGCAGTCAATGAGCAGCAGATCGTGCCTCTGACGCGCGAGGGCGTGGCGTCCGGCAGCAAGGTCTTCGGCGCCGCCATTCTGACGCGCGACGGCCTGGTGCCGCACACCGTGTCGACAAACAATGAGCGCGTGTCGCCCCTGCTGCACGGCGAGATCAACTGCATCCAGACCTTTTTCTTCTCGGAAGCAGAGGGCCGGCCCGCGACCAAGGACTGCATCTTCTTCTGCACACACGAGCCGTGCTCGCTGTGCCTGAGCGGCATCACCTGGGCGGGCTTCCGCGAGTTTTACTACCTGTTCACCTACGAGGACAGCCGCGACCTGTTCTCGATCCCCTACGACATTGACATTATCGAGTCGGTGTTCCGCGTGCCGGCGCCGTCCGACACGCCCGAGACCCTCGAGGCACGCCCGCTGTACAACAAGACCAACAAGTTCTTTACGTCAGCGAGCCTTGCGGACCTGGTCGAGCGGATTGAGGATGCCGACGAGAAGGCCAAGTGGGCAGCCGAGGTCGAGCGCGTCAAGGGGCTGTACAACGCGCTGAGCGCGACGTACCAGGAGAACAAGCAGTCGGGCATCACAACGTCGAGTGTGTGGAAGTAAACGAGGCGCATGGGGTGGGTTCGGCGACACGGAGTGATTAGACAGATGACTATTAGCATCACAGAGACTGAAGGGATGGAAGCTCGATTTACAGGAGCAAAAGCACGGCAGCACGGGTTCGTGATTCCAATGATATTCAATTCAAAGCTTCACTGGCTGTGGATGTGCATCTTCTGTAGAGCATATTCGATGTGACTTTGGCAACGCGCTGCTCATCAACGACGCACGACCGACACTTGTAAGACGGTAAACTCGGAGTCCAGGTCGAGTGCTGGGTTCTCTGTGTATTGACTCGGCCGAGACGACACCAAGCGATGCATGTGCACAGAGACAGAGCATCTTGTAAGATCCAAAAATAGCCCATCAGATTGCTGGTAATACCTATATGCTGTCATACAGTAGTAATAATAGCGACGGAACGAGGCGACGTGCATGCAGACGGGCTTGGTCTTGGAGGCTGATGGAAACGGACGGCGCTGGCTGGCAGTCACCGTATTCCATCGTCGACACAGACGTCTCCGTTTCGAAGAGTCTCTCGATTTGACATGGGGACTGGGCGAGGGATTTCTACGTCGAGGGAAAAGATACAACGCAAGGCTAGAAGTGAGGGTGGGATCGGATGGAGGGGGTGGTCAGCATCCATGCTCATCCTTCCGCTCTTCCTTCTTCTATTCTTTTCTTTTCTTCTCTCCTAGTCGTTCACCTACTACTTCTTCCTTTGATTTATTAATTTATTCTCTTCTAGTGCCTTTGCCACTCTCAATTGATCACTCGGTTTCCCCCTCAGGACTGCGTTGTAAACCAATCGTGATTGTTCCCATCTAAATCAACATGTGAGAACAAAAATAACAAAAAAGTAGAAAGCAAAAAGACAAAAGGACGAAGGGATATACTAACCTCCCCAGTGCTGGCAATCACACCTGGTCCGTTGGCTGCCTGTCCTCGTACTACACCCCATCCAGCATTCACCCGACCTCTAAGCGCCCAGCGTTCAGGTGGTGGTGTAAATGGAAAAGATGTTCACAGGGTGTGATGGAGAGGGGTCAAGTGTATAAAGATGGACATCATGTGCAGTTATGTTGGTCACTCTACGGCTTTGCATTTCTTTATACCACCAATAGTCTGCGATGGAAATGTGAGTAAAAGCATCGTGATCGGTGTACAAGCCTACGTCGATGCCTAGAACACAATAGAGGTAAGTGAGCATATCCGTATCACCGCGTGCGCCAGTGTAAGATATCTTGACGACGAGCACAGCACAGGCGCCAGTCATGCAGACGTGCAATACAACACCAGCACACCCTCAGCATGGTTTAACGCCCGATAGCAGAAATACCAGGCTGCAAACATCGTTTTTAGGTGCGATCGTCAGGCGCACAGCACGTGGAGGTAGAAGAACACAGGCAGATGCACGAATATCGCAGGTCGACAATCATAACCGCCCGAGAGGCATTCCTGAAAGGACAAAGGCTTCTGATCATTCTCTCATTCTCGGCAGATGTCCATCTAAATATCTGTTCACGTCGGCACAAGGACCTGGCCGCAGAACTGGCCGCGCAACGGCTGGATCCCTACGCCGATCATGCGAGGCATAAAGACTGAAAGAAGGCCAAAGAGCTGCTCGAACAAAGCCGTTCGTGCACTCGCCCGTGTTTTTGATTCTAGCTAGCCGCAAGGATTGCAGCTGTCTCATCTTTATTTTCGCTAGATTCTCGTTGGATTCTCGTCCTCTCGTCCAGCAGTCCGTCTTGCATGCATCTTACTATACATTCTGCGCGTGAGACTACTCTATCCGCCGCGCTTAGGCACACGCCCCTCCCTCTTTTCTTCTATTATGTTTCCTTGCATGCATCGTACCGTTTCTGTACTTGCAAATGTATATGTAGACTCTGCTAGCCTGCATTTCAGTCTGCATACGCTGGCCGCCATATGCCTGCATGCCTGATCGTAGCAATGCAACCCCCCTCGGGACTCGGTCGGTGCCCAATCAATACTTCTTACAAATACGAACAACGTCATGACCATTTAGATACACGGTATGTTCTCACGCATGATCATAGTATTAGTGCATCATGAAAAGAGAGCATTTTGAGAACAACTATGTGCCTTATGTGCTGTGAAAACCAAGGCAATATGTTCGTGGGTGTTCGCTGTAAAACAGCACGCACCACGCACCACGCACCGGACCGTCTCTCCCGTCGGCTCTAGAAGAATGTCAAAGCACTACATGACATGTAGAATAATACCTTGCGAAGCGGCCGGGGCATCCGTTTTAATGTACGATACGATCATGTACGTGCAGTGGTCTGTATCATCAACGAGCGCCCAAACAATGCATGTCGTTGGGCGTCAATGAGAACAAGAGGGGCTCTCTGCATGCTATGCGTCACTCTCACTATTTTTCATCGTCTTCCGCTGTCATTCGTTCTCGTGATTGTTTGAATTTTACAGTCTGCTTCCCACAAGTGTGCGAGCCAGCGCTGGCATAGGGTCTCTATCTGCACGATCCTATTCGTGACTGACGAGTGTATTTATTCACTTGCATGATACTTATAGAATATCTTAGTACCCGTGTGTCATCGGATGATCTGTGAGAGCCGCACATGAGGAAAGGATACTAGCGAGTAGAATATAAGAGGCTCAACTACGAGCCAGTCATCACCAGTCAAGTATTGTGATATTGTGCAGCGTGAGTAGTCATATCATCCAGGTAGCCACGCACTGCTAGGGACGAACTATTGGGTAGGCAAATGGTATATATTGATTGGCTGGCTTGCAGCTGTTTTTATAATTTTTTTATAATGTTTTTATAGCTATATAATGTTTTGTATGAAGCAACTTAAGTCAAAGCAAGCAGAGAAACACTGATCACGTCCAAAGTAGTCAAAGTAAGTAAATAGCAATTTATCAACGAGCAGTGAAGGATAAGTAAAAGAACACCGGATGGGTATCGGAAGAGACCTGACAAAGGAAATGTATAACGAGTGTGTAGTACAGCCTTGTTGATGAGGCTGAGAGCGAGACGACGTAGAGACTTGAGAAAAGCAAATCAAATGAAATTGCAAATAAGAAATAAAAGTAAGCAGTAGAAATAAAACATTTCTAGACAAGAAACTAGCCCCAGTCGATGAGGTCTCTAATACAAGATGAAGCAAGACGCGAACAAGATATAAAGCTGCAAACAATAGCAAGGCGAGAAAGCATAGAGCAGAAAAACAAACAGGCGGGTAAGCAAAGCTAAACAAAAATCAAAACAAAACAGAACAGAACAGCACAAAACAAGTCTATCGGTATCCAACATCGTACACTGCTCGGCCCCTGCAAATATCCTCCGTAGAAGTGTGAAATAAAACAGTACAAGAAGTAGAAGAAAACACTTTTGAGACCCGGTTGTTGCTTTTGTGTATTCCCATCGGCCCAACCACCCAATGTGTATCAAATAAAGATGACGTGCAACAGATATGGTGCACGCCGCAAAACATGACCCTTGCGAGTCTTTTAAAGAGCGTGAGCAGAGTGTAGTAGCAGTTGTAAAAAAGGCAAGAGGCAAAGGAAGCAAAAAGGTGAAAGAGCTTGAGGCAAATAAAGAGAGTCCCGGAATTAAGTGACAGTAATCGTCGTAGCGTGCGAAGCCCTTCCGGTCCATCCAGGGAAACAATCCAGTCCAGGTATATGTAATCATAGTAAGAATGATTGGCGAAATGGTTGTCCGTGAATGTCCAGGAAAAGTTGGGTATCTCGAGAAAGGAGAGAAAATATAATATAAAAAGACAAGTCGAAGAAGAGAAAGAAATGTAAAGAGCAAAGCAAAAAGGCAAACTTGCTATTATGCGGGTTGCGCCATCCAGGTCTAGAGCCTTTCCAGAAAGGGCAAAAGGAATAAGCAGAAACAAACTCCTCGGAAAAGATGGAAAGATTCAAGACTGAAAACGGGGGAATGGATGGCGAAGCGAGTAAATGTAAAGCCTGGGAAACGTCCGGGGTATCCATTGAATAAAAGACTCCTTGTGCGAAAACCAGATGGGGTGGTGGTACAGTATGGGCAGGCATGGAGCCCGCTTGTCGTTCGTCTCGTTGTCCGTGGGAGTTGTTGTTGTGAGCGGATCAAAGATCTGCTCTCGTTTGGGAGGCTGCATGAAGCAGCTGTAGCTGTATCTGCGCTACTCTACTGCGTCGGCTTCCGAAGAATGTCCTCGCAGTTGGCATCAAAGCGCAGGTTCCACAGGCGCACCGACTGCATGAACCGCTCCGTCTTCTCCATCTCGCGCTCGCGACCGAACATGGTCTCAACAAACTCAATGCCGGCTCCCTTGCCAAGCTGAGGTTGAGCCTTGCTGCGCTTGCTGCTCGCGACGTGCATCATCGGTGCCTCACACGTCTTGAGCAGCTTGCGCAGCTTGTCCGTCAGGCGCTCGCCTGAGATGATAAAGTCCTCGAGCATCTCCCGGTTCTCGCGGGTACGGACGCGCGGCATCACATCGTCGGTGCGCTTGATCTTGCCCGCCAGCTGGATCAGCAGGAGCCAGAGCTCACCTGCAATTTCCGAGATAGGGGACTGCGGGCCGTGGTGGTAAGTTGTCCAGTCGTAGATCCACTTGCCCAGAGAGTTGGCGTCAAAGACCGAGCCAAGCAGCATAATCGGCTCTTCAGACGGGTCCCAGTTCTTGAGCGAGTAGCCGGTGGGAATGCGGTGCTTCTTGGCATCTGCCTCCGTGGCGGCGCGCGGTGGAGGCGTTCCAGTAGTTGTTGCAGGCGGAGGTCCCGATGGCTTGCGACTCGAGGTTGTAGGCGGTGGGCCCTGGAAGTGCGAGCTCGAGGGGCGCGCCGTCTGCGGGCGGGCTTGCATGTGCGCATTTGTCGGCATGGCGGTCGATGAGCGGCGAATGTGCGCAGCATGGGCTGCGTTGCTGATAGGCCCCGTGGGGGTGGTGCGGCGCGGCTCCATGACCGGTTCCCGTTCACGGCTGTCGCGCGCTTCACGGGCATCGCGGAAGCGCGGCGACTCGAATCCTGGACCGGCTTCCTTTTCCACAAAACCGTAGCCGCCCTGTTTGTAGTGGGGGTGGTTAGTTTCGTAGCGGTAAGAATGACGATAGTCTTGGAAATCTTGGTAGTCTTTGTGGTCCTGATAGCCTTGGGAGTATTTCCGCGAGTGGCTCGGGGAATAGTTCCCGCCGCTGATTTTGACCGGACCCGAGCGCCTCGCAGACCGCGCGGGCAACAAGTAGGTGACACCGTCGATCTTGACAAGCTCGTCCTCGTCGGATTCCCCAATGGAGTCAGAGGCCCGATAGTAGGAAAAGGATGCGCTGCGTCCGCGCCGCGGGCCCGTCGTTGTTGCGTACGTGGTAGTAGTTGCAGGTGTATGCTTCTGCGCCGAGCGCGATGAACTCACATTGGCTGTGGCGTAGTGGCCATCGCTAGTGTACCGCGGCGAGAAGGTTGGCGGCCGGGACGACGAAGAGTTGACGGCGTACTCCTGGTAGATGCCGGCGGAGCCGGACGAGGGAGTGCCGGTTGCGCCACCAGAGCTCATGTGGCGAAAGTGCGCGCGGGTGGCCGGGCGCTGCTGAGCGGCGCCATGGTAGTAAGTCGGGCCGCGCGGCGAAGGGGTTGGCGAGGGGCTGACATACTCCTTCTTGTCGTAGTAGTAGTCAGCGGCCGGAGTGGACGCGTACGGGGAGTAGGTGGTGTTCATTGCGTCGTCGTAGTCGTACTTGTAGGGAGTAGAGTAGTTTGTAGAGAGGCGCCGCGATGAGGGCGGGCGCGAGTTGTGGTAGTACGAGTCGTAGGAGTCTTCTCTCGAAGGATCTGCGACTGAAGTCGAGTGGCGGTGCGAAGACCGCTTCGGCTTAGGCGAGATAAACAGAAGAGGAATGAAGTTGGAGAGCGAGGAATTAGACCTGTGACGTCGGCGCCGGGGAGTCGAAGAAACAGATGGTGAGGCCGTGGTGGCGGATGGGATCGGTCCGTGGCCGGGCTGCGGACACGGTCGATCGACTGGGGAGAGGGGGGAAGAGGGTACGGAGGAGAGAGAGGAGGAGGAGAGAGAGAGAGAGAGAAAGAAAGAAAGAAAGAAAGAAAGAAAAGATGAAAACGTAAAAGAAGATCAATGTCAAGTAAAAAACACCAGTCACCTTGATATGTGGTCGGAAAGAGGAGGGAGAGAAAGCCGTCGACTGTTGGAGAACATATCAAATCAGAAGATCATGTAGACGTGTGTAGGGGATTGGTCATCAAGAATCGAGGACCTTGATGCTGGAGATCGTGAAGATGGGAGGATGGAGAAGACGCTGGATGCAGCGAGAAGAGTCCAGATGTAGGGTGGGAAGAAGAGAGTCGTCGATCGGAGGCGATGCGATGTAGGAGCGTACTGGAGTTATGTAGAGCGTTGGCAAAAGCCAGGATGGATAGGGAGGAAGAGAAGAGAGGGAGGGAAAAGAGGAAGGGGAAAAGAGAAGGGAAAGAAAAGGAAGAGAAGAAGAGGAGGGAGCGGGAGAAAATATGAACAGCAAAAGGGCTGTGGGTTTGACTATATGTATGGTGGTGATGAGAGTTGGGAGGCACCTTGTCCAGCGTGAAGGAGGGTAGGAGCGATGGACAGAAAAGGGGGAGGCGTGGGAAAAGCAACAGACGGCGAGAAAAAATACACAGAGGATAGATACATGGAAGGGAAGGAGCAGGGGACGCCAGAACACGTTAAAACAAGGACGCTAGCTGTAGGAGTACCTAGGTACTTGCGGTCCTGCCTCCCGCGAGGTGGAGGGGGTGTGCGTATCAACGATGTATCTTTTTGGTCGCCGCATATTTCTGTGTGGTTTGCTCCTGCCGTTTTCTCTCTTCTTTTTCCTTTTCTTTTTCTTTTTTTCTTTCTCTTTTTCGGTTTTCTCTTTTCTTCTATTTCTTCTTCTTTTCTAGGCTCGCTGTTCTTCGCATCTTCTCCGTCTGCGTTCCTTCATACTGCGGACTGCTCGTCGTGCGTGCCGACACCTCTTCTCGTTTTCACAATTAGTCACACCAGCCACGCGAGATGTCAGTCTTACAAGCCTAAAATACCACAAATGCACTATTCGCGGGCCATCCCAAGAGCTAAACTGGTGCGTCCTGTACCGTCTCGTCCGGGACGCTGATTGGGCAGCGGATCTCCGTTTTCGACCGTTCCTGACTGTGCCTGTTGGGCCTCTTTCTGTTGGCTGGCAAAACGGGCCCTTGCTGCGCCGTGTGCTTGTATGACATATCTTACAAAACACTACTCCGTACACAGTGGCTGAATAGCGCGAACCCAGCTGGTCAGTGTTTGTATTGGTTACCGCATCAGAAGTGATGTGTAATACAGCGGAAGCAACGAGAGGCAGCCAGTAGATGCGAGAACGAGTCACGAATGCGCAGAACGTCTTCTCTGCTTTGTCTTTTTTGTCTTCTTTCTTTGGTAATAAAAGAAATAAACCGAGAGAATAATCAATAAGGACAAAAAAGGCAAAAGACGACAGAAGATGACCAGAGAAGAAAACAGGAAAAGAAAAGAGAATGCTGGCAATTTCCGCGGTTGGGC
This sequence comes from Ophiostoma perfectum, assembly GCA_029298845.1. NCBI lineage: Eukaryota > Fungi > Ascomycota > Sordariomycetes > Ophiostomatales > Ophiostomataceae > Ophiostoma > Ophiostoma perfectum. The sequence goes on along the minus strand of JANSLV010000091.1, from coordinate 5,091 downwards.
TGCAGTGGCTCAAACAGCATTTGCGCCGGCGTCGATCTCTAGAAGCCTCCATGTACACACTGTAACTATGAGTAATCCAGCGAAATCACCGTAACCGAAATTGGCCGTTTGCCTGCTCGTCCCGAGCGCGGACAGCTGCTCTCAAAGCCGTCGGCGGGTGCGTGCAGGACTCTTCCACTGTCTCGCTTTTCCTGTTCCCTCCTACGCTGTAAGCAGAAAGATGTGCAGGCTCCCTCTACGGGGCGTCGGTGATGGCCGGTTTCACTTGAGCAGAGTTGAGTCGAGTTGTGGCGATCAGTGGCCCTCGAGCGCTGATTCACTCCCTCGCAGGCCGGAAGACAAAAGGCAGCAGCGTTTCGACAAATCAGTAGCTCACAATAGCAAAGCGTGTGCCGGCCGAGGCTGTGGCGCTGACGTTGCACTGGTCCAGTTTGGCTTGCCACTGTTGATAGGCACCCGTTCAACTAAACGCGTACGGGGGATGGCAAGATGCGAAGATGCGAGAATGCGAGAAATGCGAGAAATGCGCTGAGCCTCCCTGTGTCCATCCACCAAGCCATCCATTCCCTGGACACGGCCGTGAAAGTACTACAGGAGCAAGGGCGAGATTCGAGTTTCACCAGCCTCGCCATTTATTATTGCTCCATCTATGACTCGTTCTCTAATATGTAACCTCTTCGACATCGATTTGCCTGCGCGCAGGATAACCACATGATCAATGACGCATTCTCAGTGGTGGCTCGGACATAGTAAATGCCCTCCCAGCTGAGCTGCTGGTGCATATGAATCCATCGCCGTGGCGCTGGCGGTATGGCCTTGCATGTGATGGTCAATGCTATCCAGATGCATGCTCGAGCACTCATCGTCTATCACCCTACGTCATGCTTGAAGCCTCATGCTTAAAGCTGATGCAGGGGTCCGACAGACAGATCGTGAACACACTAACGGCCGGATAGCACTAGAAGAGCATGGAAGTGGAGGATACCAGCTCGCTGGGGCTAGAACGAAGATCACACGACGAGACAAGCACGATAGCATAGGGCATATGGGCATATGAGTATGAGCATATGAGCATATGAGCATATGAGCATATGAGCATATGAGCATATGAGCATATGAGCATATGAGCATATGAGCATATGAGCATATGAGCATATGAGCATATGAGCATAGCGAGAGTGACGAAAATGGCCATCAAACCTGCATGAATCGGCGACTAAGCTGGTTTGATTATTGAATACTTGAAATCGAATGGTACCCTACATAGAATACCCGGGGTAGGATGAAAAATCTGCAAGACAATCTCATCCCATCTTTGATTTCCAAGAAACCAATTCAGTCTAGTCTCGCTCTCCAGTTCTGACTTCCATTTGTTCTAGTTCCTCGTCTTACGCATGTCTCGTTCGGCCACCATCGCGTTTGGCGACCAGCCTCTTCGAAACGAGACATGCAGAAACATGAGCCAATCTAATCAAACACCACGAGACGAACAGCGAGCAGCAGCAGCGAGATGGATAAGGAAGAGATACGCCCGGTCTTTCATGAGACAAGCGTCTGCCACGGGAAGACATGCAACTCCTGCGCTTATATTTCATTACACAGTATCGCAGCGGCCTGTGCTCAGACGCAGTCAAAGGAAGTCAAAGCAGCCAAACACGCACGCGTCGGGTATCTGTCCCTTCTCGGACGCGCAGGCAACCATCTGCCCCGTGTGAGCATACATTAGCTCCCGTTTGCAATCGGCGTCATTACCAGGTTCATGTCGTAGGTTAGTTAGTCAGTGCTGCCAGTGTGATTTGTTACAGCCAATACGCCCATACTTTTCACGGTCAACTATGGACAGGGCCGTTCATAATATATCGATGGCTGGTCATGGATCAGTCACTAGCCAGCCACAGCGACGAGTCAAACAAGACGTTGGTAGATGTGTTAAACATGGTATGCCTGCGTGAAAAGTCGGCCGCGCTCATGTGTGTGGTAGGACACAGAACACGGACAGGATGAGCTCAGTAAAATCAAATAACGCACCAATATGATTATAGAATGATATAGACATATACTAATAGTATAGTGATGCAAAGAATAACCGCCATCGCACCGAACCAGCCTACGAGACACAAACACACGCAGGGAAGGTTACCAGCCCCGTCACATATGCCTCATTGTCTTTGTCGTGTTTGATTTGTTTACCATCTTCTCTTAAGTGCATGCATCGGCAATTGGTTGCAAGTATGCGTATGCCCAGGTCGTCACGATGTTACACGTCATTAGTGAATAAAGTCAAAGAGAAGATACGTAGAGAAATGAATTATTGAAATAATGGGGAAAGGAAGAGAGAGAAGCAAAACGGAGTGTACTCTCCCGGTGGCGCCGTCGTTTTTCAACATTGTGTCTTAGAGCACTTGTAGACAGGTAATGGGGGTGCATGACCCTGAAAATCTTTCTTTTTTGCGCTACTTTCTTCTTCCATTCCGCTTCTTCCAGTGGTGAGTGACTACCGTTTGTACATAATACACTAATAAACGGAGACGCTATTTCCCGCCGTCTCGCGGCCCCGTCCCGTCTTCCGTGGCCCGTCCTTTGGTCTTGTCACGCGCTATTTCTTTTCTTGTGCGTACTCCATACTCGTATCTTGCCACTGTTCACCTATCTGCGCCCATTGTCTTTCTAAACAAAACGTTGGTGTCCCGGCTTTGGGAGTGATCAAGCTCGGTGAAGTAGGACAATGCATACAAACGAGAGAAGATATAAGTGAGGGAAAAGAGAAGAAGAAGAGAGAGAAAAACACAAAGGCTTACTCTGTGCTTGTACACCTCAAAGAGGGAGAAAAAATAGAGAGTACAAGAAAATACAATGGGGTGTGCGTTTTAGAAGAGGCCCACCGCAATAATGACTCCCACAAAATCAAAAGCAAAGCCTCTCCTATTATTATGTATTCCCTTGCTGCCTCTTTCCTCCTTCCCTTCTCCCTTGGATCCTAGTGCCCATAGTGGAGACGCCAATAGAAAACAAAATAAAAAGAGGACCCGAATGGAAGTGGAATGGAACAAGCGGATTGCACCCAGCGGGTTGGATAGCTGGACAATCGGAAGGCAATACTGAAGGATATCAGGTAGAATTAAAAGCACTGAATAAACAAGAAAAGGAATGAAAGATCGCATCGGAGGCTGCCTGGCATGTAGTGATCTCCCGTGTCTCTCCCTATCCTTTTGGTTTCTACATGATCGGGGAGACAATAGTAGATTGTCATGAGGATTCAAAAAGAGTCAAGCGAATAAAGAGAGCCAAAGAGGTATCAAGAGAAAGCAAGAATGAAGGGATGATGCCGAACAATGCCACTAAAGCAATACAATCAAAGTGAATAGCGAAGCGCAAATAACAGCAAACAGTGAAGAAATCAAAGAATCAACAAGATGAAATCAAACACGGAGCAGAGTCAGGCTAAAAACGCTGGTAGAATTCCCAAAAACACTGGTAGGCTAGCCTCTTTGGGAGAACCCACTTTTCACGTGACATTTGCCCGATCGTGGAATATGCGCATCTTCAGTCAACACTATAGAATTCAAAAAGCAAATGTCTCTACTCTACTCTACTCTACTCTACTCTACTCTACTCTACTCTACTCTACTCTACTCTTTTATGCCCCATAGCCTCTTCATCCTCTCTCTATGCTCCTTCTAAAACCGATTATATCTAATATTCGTCCGCTCGTCGGCCCTCCATTCCATAAGGCGCATAATAGCCTCGTATTACTCGTCCTGCTCGTCTTGGTAGTTTAGATATATATTTTTCTCCTTTATAGTCCACGGTCGCTGTAAGTAATGTCTTCTAGGTGGACTATAGAACCTATTTATTTCTTTATAACCCTCGTAAAATGCGTACCGCTATACGTTATAATTAGTCTTTTTTTAAATAAAAATCTTATACTACTTGTCCGTTTACCTCTTTTTTAGCTATGTTTGGTACTAAAGTGCCCGCGCAGCCATATATCGCTTATAAATATTAACCGGGTTATTTAAGTTTAGAGTCGATTCCTACTTTTAGATAATAGCTGCGTTTGTTAGAGGAGGTGGAGTAGGTTATAACCTGCGGTTGATTTTAGTAGAGATAAGAGGATTATTAGGGAGATCTTTTAAATCTTTTAAATTTATCGTATTATACGTTTCGTATAGATTAATAAAGGCTAGCGCATTTACCGGTAAGTCCCGTATAATTATAGTACGTTAAAACGGTTAGGTTATCGGGATTATAAGTTTATTTAAAGACGGAATAAATAAAGTAAAGTGAAAAAAGTAAAGGCTTAATAGTATCGATATAATATTATAGCGTATAAAAAAAGGGGTAAAAGAAGGGGTAAAAGAAAAAGTAAAAAAAAAGGTAAAAAAAGGGGTAAAAAAAAGGGTAAAAAAAAAAGTAAAAAAAAGGGTAAAAAAAGGGGTAAAAAAAGGGGTAAAAGAAGGGGTAAAAGTAAGTATAAAAGTAAGTATAAAAGTAAGTATAAAAGTAAATATAAAAGTAAAGTCGACTATAACCGTATTATTTTTTTTTACTATTTTAATAGCTTAAGTTACCTTTTTAACTTTTATAAAAGATTACGATAACTCGGAAGACGGCGACTTAAGGCGAGGAAGTATTTTATTTATATCGTATATAAGTATATATCGAGATTACTCGAAATAAAGTAGTGCCGTTACGTTTATTTATAGTAAAGGTTAAAAAGGCGAGAGGGGCTAGCTCGATAATTAAGGGTATAAGGGGTATAGTTAATTTATTTTATTATAGCCAGGGGTATAACATCGACTATATACTCGAGGTATAGGTGTTTAAAGTAGTATAAATGCCTTTACTACTTTAAATATATTTAAAATGCGCCTAGACGGTGTAGTCGGCCTTTAAGAAGAGGCGACGACTTTATAAAAAGGCTTGATGAAGACACGTGATGGGGCTATTATTATAGTAGTAATATAATGTTACCGCGAATAAAAATCCTTTAATAATAAAAGGAGGTTATCGTAAAAGCGTCTTTAAAGTATATAAGTATATAAGAGCCCGAGCGACTTCGAAAATATACCGGTATAAGTAAGGAGAGAG